>JAKTWL010000017.1:0-49014 GCA_030581995.1 Wickerhamomyces sp. NRRL YB-2243
ACACCACCGGTACCTATAAGGAGAACTTGATATTTGGCCATTCTATAATTTGATGGCTCATATTGACAGATGTACTTCCAGATGGGGGTTCATGGCTTTGTATATAAACAAAAAGTTTTGTTATCGAAGATCAAAAGCGAAACTGGAAATTTAAGCGGAATCTTACGCGCGCCTCCCGATCTAACAATCAGATTGGGGACAGTAACTAAGGAATTACAGTACCAATCGTAGGAATGATGTCAGCTCCAAGAAAGCTCATCTCATTATATCCCGTTTTGGATTAATGCTCCATCCAGTAGATCTCACAATCCGGGTGAGGTGTGAAACATCGCCATAACCTTTCCTACTACAGCCACAATAGCATATTGTTTAAAAATGGTTTCTCTCTCTGTTGATTAGTCACTAGAATCTTAGATTCACTATATACCTGATTTCCTATAATATCCTCCTTTCCTGAATAAACACCATCAAGGGTTACTCATAATCAGTTACCCGTATTGCAAATTGTTATAGTTTAAAGAATCATTATGGAGAACTTGTCTACGCGAGAAATATATCAATAGCAATGACTCTGACAGACATTAACGTCTCACTTTACCTAACAATCTAACTTTCGATCCTTTTCTGGATAGTAGATATGGAATTACACGATGCTTAAATGAGCGTTCCATCAGCACCTCATATAAATCAATGTCAAAAAAGCCTAGATCATCTTAGAAATCATGACGTACAAGAACTGATAAAAAGACACGCCTATGATATACTAAAAAGTGGCTCTGAGCTCATGATACCGATCATACGTGGTTTTGCAGTCCTCGATCCAGATGGTCGGCTATGGAGACAAAAAATCTATATCATTATTACTGAGAAGGCAAAATGGAGACAGAATGGGTAGAGACGAACGTTTTCTGGAATATTCATCTTTGAAAGCAGCTCCTAAAAATCAATTGAGCACCATCATTTGCTCTGATGATACGGATGTTTTGTTGTCAAATCCTTTGTTTGATCTAGTGATTTCCCTTTTTTTTTGGGCAGTGAAAGATGATGTGCTCTCTCTAGAATCATTGAATTAGATAATGAATTGGTTCTCCATCATTTCAAGTTTATGCCAACTTCCAACACAAACACACAAACTTTCCCCGCCATGAACAAATATATATGCATATTTTTTTTTTATGAGTTGGGCAATGGTCAGGCACAGAACTGAGTAATAATACGCAATCAAAAAGCTAATTAGTCGGATCGCAGATCACTCATATACCACGGTTCATGGTTCCACAAACCACGATCAACAGTCCACAAATTGACCACTTCTGCTCTCAAGTTTCAGTTGACAGAGAAGAATGGAAAGAGATAAAGACACCTCAATTTTCCCCTGAGAGACCAAGATAGTATTCTTGAGAGAACAATAACAAACATCAATGACAGATCTCAATTATATCGAGGAGAAGGACATACTAGATGCTTTTACTAGAGAACTTGATAGTCGATTGAAAGAACGTGAGAAGCGGTTTCAGTTCAATTTAGAGAGGTACAATATCTCAGCAGAGTTCAATTCAGGTTCAGATCAGGATCAGGAGAATTTCCAGTCATATCATGATAGGGAAGAGGAAGAGGAAGGTGATGACGGTGATGATATTAGTGGCTCTTCAGGCAAGCGTCACAAACTAAAGACCGGCCACCACAAACTAAAGGGTCTCAAAAAGGTTCCAATCAGATTGAAAACTGCTTTTGCAAAAGTGGAACATGATGTGAATGTGGTTCTTTCCAAGAAGAGAAAAAGTGTAAACACAGAAAATCTGAATCAAGACGGTGTGATCCAGCTTGATGATGTTGATGATGCTAAGCAAAAAAACGATTCCATTATGTTCCATAGCTTGGTGGTAAATGTTGTTAATTTTACTCGATTTTCATATGCCTTGGAAAGGGTTGTTGAATCAGCAATTAATAATGAATATGACAGGTCAATATTGAATAAGAAGTTCAAAATCGATAAACCTCGTCATGTTGACCCTCTAGCAATTAAACAAAAGAAATCAACAAAGTATTTCAACAATACATTGGCTCATTTCCAGAAGGACCTTATTGATAATTTTACAGTATTGAAACACTATGAGGTAGATGGTATGGGTGGGACTTCATACATTGCGAGGTTTGATTCGGTACATGATAAATCCAAGTCGCCTCAAACTCAAAAATTCAAGAAATGGATAATTGTGGCGTTTAGAGGTACCCATGGCTCTTCAGAATGGTGGCACACCAATTTTAGAGTAGAGCATGTTCAATATGATCCTCTTAATGATGAATACGCTGAAGAACATGCTGGTTTTCATAGAAATTTTAGAGTCCATGGGGGTTTTTATCTGGCTTTAAGTGCTCTGACTCCAAAATATGACCGGGTAAAGAGAACTCTGATTGGGCACTCCCTGCTCAAATCATTGCCAAAGAAACATGGCCCAAAAAATAACCAGTCCTATGACATATTCAAAGATCTCGAAAAGATCAGAAGTGATAATCCTGGTTATAAGTTGTTGATAACTGGACATTCACTTGGTGGTGCTCTTGCTTCATTGCTGGGATTTGAAGCACAAGCGAAAGGCTGGCACCCGACAGTCATAACTCTTGCAGCTCCTAGAGTTGGCCACGCAGTCTATCATAGAGAAGACTTGATTAAACCCGTTAGGACGGTGATTGAGTCACCTTCGTCAGTGAAGAAGTATTACGAAAAAAGTTATGCGTCCAAGATTCTGTCGCTTTTCGATATTCGAACTGAAGAGGAAAGAATAAGAAAATTAGGAGCCATCAAAAATGCAAATTTTGAGATGATATTCGATCCGAATGAGTCTTTCTTTATCAATGTCAAGAATGAATTTGATGTCGTCCCACTGGTACCACTTGCTCCATTTGAAGAGTTGGGTGGTTTCCCATATCTTCTCAAAACCCAAGCAATGCCTAAAGATATTTTTGGTAATGAGTTTTCAACTCAAATATTATCCTATGATGAAACTTATGATGTTTCTTCAAAGAGAGAACTCAGAGATCAAACATTCCCCCCATTGCTCGGTACCATCCCTGGACCACCAGTGAAAAGACGAGACACTTCTGAAGACATGGATCAAGTTCTTGAAGACATTACTCGAGAAAAAAAAGTCGGGTCTAATAAGGTTATCAATATAGGTATGAAGAATCTTGGTACTGAAAAGATGATGCGGAATCATACATTTTACGGTCTCTATGGAGTATCGGAAGAAAGTAATGGTGCTCTAAACTTCCCAATCATGAAATATCCTGCTATTCTTCAGTGGGGGCTTGATCACTCGAGTCATTTAACTGAGTTGACAAACCATATATCTGATATTGCTCATGAGAAAAGATTTCCTACAAGAAAACCTCCTCCTGATCTATAAAACATGCTTAAATCCTATTACGTCTATACTTTTGCGCTTGCAGTGTCATCCTTCAAAGAGTCCTCGGTTTTGGATACCTCAGATTTAGAACCGGTGGTTATTAAACCAGTGTCAAGATGTTCAGTTTCATTCTTGAAATCGTGTAATGCAATTTCGGATTTTTCTTGACTTTGAGTATGATAAGATTTCCAGTGTCTTGCAGGGATATTCAAAGCAAATAGCTCGTCAATTTCCTCGAACGATCTATGGGCAGTTTCAGGCAAGAAAATATAAAAGACAAAGATTGATAGGAATGACAGCCCAGTGAAGATGAAGTTGATCTTAGAACCCATGTTGGCTTGATCGGTGTTGAACATATAGGGTAGAACAGAAGACCACATTGTTTGGAACGCATTGTTCAAGAAGTTACCTAGTGATAAAGTCTTGGCCCTTAAGAAGATAGAACTCAACTCATTACCCAGAATATATGGGACTGGGCCGATACCAACATTGTAAACATAATTGTACATAGCCATAAACCCAGATGATGTCTCCATACCAGCACGGTTATTCACATCCAGACCCGTACAAGCAATCAAAAGGTTAAGAACTGTGATGGCAACCATTCCAGAGATGATCAAAGGACGACGCCCAAATCTGTCAATGATAAAAAAAGAAGTTATGACACCAGAAATTGATAACGCTTGTGCTCCACATGTAATCTGGAATGATTTTTGTGTGCTGAAACCAGCATATTGATAATAGTATGTAGCATAACTACCCACATAAGAAACACCACAGAACGCTTGCATAATAAAACTGAATATGACTAAGAGCGTTCTCCTTAGATCTTTTTTTCTGAAACAATCAATGTACGTACCGGATTGGTTTGAAATCAATGCTGCCTCATCAACTGTAACCTTCATTAAGGCATATTGAGCCTGGAGATCTTGCTCGTTTTCAAACATCCTACCCAAGTTCTTCATTGCATCTTTTTTTCTACCTTTTGATAATAACCAATATGGTGATTCAGGTAAGAAACATTGTAGGCCCAAAGATGTAACGGCAAAAATCCATTGGGGAATGAAGATCCCTCTATATGACATTCTTGATGTGTAGGTACTAGTGGTGTTGTTGATCAGAACACAGATGAAAGGACCAATACATAAAGCTAAAGCCAAACAACCCGAAGCCAAACCTCTGACAGCCAGTGGTGCAATTTCAGACACATATGTGGAACAAACAGCAGAAAGAGCACCCAAAGCGAACCCATTCATAAACTTTCCAACAAAAAACACCTCGATAGTGGTAGCAACATATTCCACTGTAATCCAAGGAATTGAGAACAAGGACGCAAAAACCATGACTCTTCTTCTTCCAACCTTGTCACCAACCCAAGACCCAAAGATGAAAGCCAAGGAGATCGAAGCTGTAGGACCTGATGTAATAGCCGATTGCCATTTAGTTTCTAGCACCCATTCCTGACTAGGAGCATAATAGTAGCCAAAATCTTCTCTAAATTGTGGGATGGAAAGAACAGCACCCCCAGCTTGATTTTCATAACCCCAAAGAACCATAGTCCAAACAGCAACGAAAATATAGAAACAGACAACTCTATATCTCTTGATTGCTTCCCATTTGGTCAAGCCATGTTCAATTTCTTGCTGGGCTCTGGCCAACACCTCTATTTGTTCTGAATCTTCAAAAGCGGGATCACTTAGCTCTTGAAATTTCGAGGTTCTCTTGAATAGTTCTGGAAACGTGAACTGAATGATCTTTGGAGCGCCTGGCATCTTTATAATTTTCTCCTCCGCGCTAATTACTCCCAAACAGCTAACCAAGACCTGGAGATGGTTGGGGAATTCCGCTTGTCTTTATACTTTCGGCTGATTTAGCCTGTGGAGCCTTCGTCGGTGGTAGTTTGTACTACTCAGGCACATGGCGGTTGATATGTAATAGTGTGGGGTCTTTTTACGGGGTAGATCTTTAGCCCTGAGTCCTGGAGTCGGAGATCATCGACTCATGACTCGCGAGTCGCGAGACGTTCCCGCGATATAAAAAAAAATGAATCAGTTCTGACTTCTGAGTATTGATTCCCCGGTGACACCATTAATATATCGGTCGTCTGTCGGTAGTCAGTGTTCAATATCCAGTAAGTCCTATCTACTGGCCGGCACTGTACAATGGCCAGTAATCCATTGTTAGCACTCAACATTCAATAAAAAATAGCCTCTACCCGCGCCGAAGAAGACTATGGAACAACATTTCTCCATCAAATTTTTACTTCAACTTCGGCAGTACGGAGAAAGTAGACTAAATATACCCTATTGATCGAACAGTAGGCTGAGGCGAGTGGCTAGCCGCCTATATTTAACGAGATATTCTTCTTCCGGTTGTCTTCTGGGGTTTTCGCGGCCAATCTTTTAGCCGGTAATCAAAACAAAAACTAGACCTCAAAGAGTCATGCACACGCGCTACGCATGACTTAATAGACTATTACGAAAATGCGACCGCGTTCCGAAAAAGGTATGATGAAGAATATAGAAAGCTTACCTTCCTACGAACAGTATCTCTCTACTGAAGAGGTCTTGAAGTATAAGCATAGCATAATAGAGAATGGTCAAGATTCAGCAGGTTAGGTTCGATTCTATTGTTCCAAGGAATTCAAATTCTGGGGTTTTGGCAACATCAACACCAAGCTTAGGATGGTCTTTCGAAGGTAATGAAAAGAACTGGATTCAAAGGTCATATTGGTTAAGAATCACATACGGCAATGATGATCTTGAAGAGTTCCATGTTGTTTCGCATGAGTCAACGCATATTAAGTGGCCTGGCCGTCCTTTAGTGTCCAAAGAGTTTGTTGAAGTTTCTATCAAGGTGACTGGTGAAGATGGCTCTGAATCTGAGTGGGAAACGTTTGGATTACGAGTAGGTATTCTGAACAATGATTGGCAAGCAAGTTTCATTTCAATGAAAGATCAGGTTGCTGCGACCCACGAAGCCAAAATATCTCCAGAAATTTTATTTCGTTCAAGTACGTTTAAAATCAGCAGAAAAATATCATCAGCTACTATCTACTCAACTGCTTTGGGAATATATGAGTTGGAGATCAATGGTGTTAAGGTCGGTGATAACTACCTGGAACCTGGTTGGTCATCATATGAACATAGATTACTACACCAAGTGTATGATGTTACCCCTTTGATTTCTTCATACGGTGAGTATTCAATCGGTGGTAGGGTTGCATCTGGATGGTTTAGTGGATTTTTGGGATTTGATGGTGGTGCTTCGAATATCTATGGTGATCGAAAAGCTATCAGTTTAGAGTTGAATATCAACTACGATGATGGAATAAGTGAAATCATCAGAACAGATGATACTTGGAGGTCAACAGTTGGCCCTATAATCAACGCTCAGTTGTACAATGGTGAGACTTATGATGCCAATAGAGAAATTGATGACTGGTCCTCGCCAGGCTTGGATTATTCTTCATGGAGTGAAGTTGAAACCATCGTGAATCCTTCAAGAAGAATCGTGCCCCAATATTTTGGCTTTTCGCATATTGTTCATTCTTTCAAGCCTATCGAAATTATCAAGACACCTGCAGGTAAAACTGTCCTTGACATCAGTCAAAATGCAGTTGGTTTTATTCATATGAAACCAGTGAAAGCATCCAAGGGGCACACAGTTACCTTTAGGCATGCAGAGGTTATGGAACACGGTGAATTGGGAACAAGACCACTGAGAGGAGCTGCTGCCACTGATGTCTACATTTTCAAGGGGGCAGCTATGGGTGAGGAATATATTCCTAGATTTACCTACCACGGTTGCAGATATGTTGAGGTTGAGAACTATCCAGGGGAAATCACTCTAGAGTCTTTTGAATTCTTGGTTTTATCTACGGAAATGGCTGAGATAGGTGATTTCTCATGCTCAGATCCAATGCTGAATAGACTGTATAAAAACGTGTTCCATAGCACAAGAGGTAACTTTCTATCAATTCCGACAGATTGTCCACAGAGAGATGAAAGAATGGGATGGCTAGGTGATATTGCTGTATTTGCTCCAACATCACTATATATGTTTGATTGTTATTCTTTCTTGAAATCATGGCTGGAGGATCTGAAGTATGAGCAAGAGGAAAACGGTGGGTTTCCTGCAGTCGTTGTCCCTGATGTTTGTAAGGCATATGACACATTGTGGAATGGTGCGTTCGCTGCCATCTGGCAAGATGCTTCAGTGATCGTCCCATGGAGGCTTTATGAATCCACCAAAAATCCTGATGTGTTGATAGCTCAGTATGAATCCATGAAGACCTGGTATGAATTCATTCCAAAAATCAAGGGAAAGATTAGATGGGACAAGGTAAGATTTCAGCTAGGTGATTGGTTAGACCCAACCGCCCCACCTGATAATCCATTCGAGGCATTGACTGACGCTTATATGGTTGCTGATGCTTTTCTATATTTGATCCTTACTCAGCTTGTCGAAACGTCGAAAATTTTAGGCCGGGCTGATGATACTGAATATTTCATCTCAAGGAAAGTTCAATGTAAAGAAGATTTTAGAGAGGCTTATATAAAAGAGGGTCGTTTAACAATTCAATCTCAAACTGCTTATGCTTTGGTTATTACATTCGGATTATATTCTTCAAGTAAGGAAACTAAAGAAGCAGGTGAAAGTTTATCAAAATTGGTCGCGTCCAATGATTACAAGATTGGTACAGGATTTGCTGGGACCCCATTTATAACAGAAGCCCTCGTACAATCTGGCCACGCTGAAACTGCATATAAAATGTTGCAGACAACTGAATGCCCATCCTGGTTGTACCCCGTATCCATTGGTGCTACATCAGTGTGGGAACGATGGGATTCGATGTTACCTGATGGCTCCATAAACCCTGGTGACATGACATCATTCAATCATTACGCATTGGGCGCTGTCGCTAACTGGATGGTTGAACGTATTGGTGGTATAAAGTTAACCAAACCGGGTTATGAGGAGTTCCTATTGAACCCCATTTTGGGCGGTGATTTGAAGTCCGCAGAAACCAGACATGAGTCCCCATTTGGTTGGATAGAATCTAAATGGAACATTGAAGGGAACATGTTCAATTACCAGGTCAAAGTGCCATTAAATTCTAAGGCAAGAGTTGAGCTACCAAATGGTGAAACCCATGAAATCGGATCTGGTGAATATGTTTACAGTGTTCAATTATAGTGAAAAGATGAAGAAAAATAATGATTTAAATATATTTTCTTGGAATAGCGTAGGTCCAATTTTTATCAAAAACTTCCTCATCGTTCTCAAAAGCCTTCAAAGTTACCGATAAATGGAAGTTTTCTGCATCTGCAGTAAGTGTTGAGTCCGACTCAAGCTTGATTCTCCAATCATCTGATTTCCTACCCATATCGTATGTCCACAAACATTGAGAAACGGCCGATAGTGGGTCAGAGGAACTCATTCTAAGAATGTTTTTATTCCAGCTTCCATGGTATATCCCACTGAGCTCTCCATAATCAGGCATCTCGACTAACCCTGAATCTTGAATATCAATCAGAGACCATTCGTCGTTTTTGTAGTCATACTCCGTAGTTTTGACTCTATCGTGAGTTTTGATTACATCTGTTTTGATCCCTTTCATTATTGTTGGCTCTTCAAACTCTGGATGTTGCACTGTATTGTTAACCAGAGGTAACAGCAGTTCACCTTCATATAGATTCAGTTTTGGTGTTTCAGCGGTAGGCCAATTTTGAGGCCAATCAGCGGTGGAGAATGCCAATTTCAACTTATGACCAGGTTTTACTTTGATTCCAAGAACATCAAGCTTAACAACAACATCATAAAGAGCATTAGGTTCCATCCATTGGGGAGTCTCATCCGAATCACGGTGGGTTAGGTTCAACTGACCCCATGAAATTAATACATGTTCACCATTTTCAGGGTAAACATCGACTAGTTTAACAGAAAGGTTTGCAATTTTCTTATCACAGGACAGTTTTAGTTTAACTTTCGGTTCACCTAGAACTTCCATCGAGTGTTTGAAAATATCAGTTTCAAAAGTTAAGCATTTGGAATCCTCAAGTCTCTGATCTGCAGGGAAATCACCAACAAACCCAAATGGACAAAACGTTCCCCTGAACAAACCGTGTGATAAAAGACCATCGACTTGATAATTCAAAGAAGTGGTTGGAGCTGTTGAGAGTTTATTGTCCTCGCCTAAGTAAAATGATTGGAACTTTTTTAGAGCTGGATCATTTGTTGAAATCCATTCACCTTCCCTGAATATATATGAATCTTTGATTGAGGAGGGCTCTTGAACATACGCAGTTAATTTTGGTAACTTGAAATCAGAAAACTTATCAAGATCTTCGTCATTGGACAGATATTTTCTAAACCACTTGAGCGATAATTGCTGATACCCAATCTTTGGAGATGGCTCAGCCATTTCTGGATACTCATGAACCCAAGGACCGACTATACCACACGATTCACTATTAGGTAGATGCTCAACCATTCTAAATACAGGTGTTGTATACCCATCTCTCCAACCTCCGATTGCCAATACAGGAATATCAACCTTGGAATAATCCTCATTGATAGACCCATGTTTCCAGTAATCGTCTTTGTATTGATGCTCAATCCAGTTTTTCACCATCGGCTCCACATTCAATCTCTTGAACCAATTCTCCCTCCAACTTGGACCAACAACCTTAGGGTCTTGAGGCCTTGGAGCGTAAACACCCATGGTTGATCCCCACCACAACATGTCACTGGCTAGCAAACAGCCTCCTCTGTAATGAACGTCATCAGTATACCTATCATCCGTTGACATCAAAGTGATGATGGTTTTCAATGCTGGATGTTGTCTTGCGGCAATCTGTAAACCATTGAAGCCACCCCAGGATTTGCCAAACATGGCAATTTTACCATTGGACCAAGGTTGAGCAACAATCCAGTCAAACACCTCTAATGCATCATCTTGTTCTATCTTCAAGTACTCATCTTCAAGAACCCCATCAGATGAGGAAGAACCCCTCATATCAACTCTAATTGAAGCCAGTCCATTCCCAGCATACCATAGATGTCTAATCGCGTCTCTTTGAATAGTAACGTCCGTTCTGTACGGAATGTACTCGACTAGAGATCCAACTGAGAATTCCCCATCGATGGACTTCTTGGGAATCCACATATGAGCCTGTAACTGAGTTCCATCCTTCAATGGAATTGTTATGTTCTGCAACTTGGAAACTTCGTATTGGAGCGATGATGGCTCCAAAACTTTTGTAAGCTGTTTCTGATTTATGTTTCTGACATTGAAAGCCATCTTCAAAGAGTGCAGAGTCCCCTTTCACTATCACATCAGGAACTAGAAAGACCCAAGAGATTCTAAAAGCATTATAATAGTTTGAACTTTGAGATCAAAAGCTTTCTTGCCGGTGTTTCTTAATGCCCGGCGCCGGGCACCTGCGTTCGATCGTTGTCCGCTCCCGCTCTACTCCCCGATTTGGAAAAAAGAAACGCTCGATGCCCAGGAATTTTAATCCCAAAAGACATCCTAGAAATGATAACGAAAATCGCTTTCAGATTTCTGCTTTTTCGAGGGTCCTTGATCAGTTAGCCTACCTCAAACTCTCAGATGAAAGTTAAAAGTTGGAAGAGACAAGCTGATTCATGAGGCCAATCCTAAGCGACCAAATTCATTTGCTGCGAAATGAGTTCTGCCTCCATCAGCCTCTATCATTCGTGTATCCAAGCGGCTCGAGCTGTCTCAAGTGTTCAATGACGTTGTATTGAATCACAGGCACAATATGTTGCATTTGCCGCAAATATTTTCACAGAAAATTCATCAAATGTGAAATCAAATGGAGGGCCGGATGTCCAAACTGGCAGTTGGCACCGGGCGCTCGTCAAACAAGAACATCTAGTTCATGGCCACTGATACGTCTTGATTGATTAGGTTACTGGTGGTAACCGATAAGTATACGCGAAAAAATTGTGTGTGCTGAGGTAATAGGGCGTCACTCCACTGATAACAAGCATTAGTACATCTCGCGGTATTTAACTTCTTATAAAGTCTTACAATATCCTGATAAATTTTTTCACCTATTGTCTGGCACAAAATAATACAGTTCTTCCATAACTTACAATGTCATTGGATACGTTGGATACCTCAAAGGAAAAACTTGTGTCGGCTGAAGTTGACTCTGACTCTGTTGATCATGTATCCAACGATCTTGAAGCCCTAGATAGTTCAATGTCCAACAAAGATCTAGTTGAAGCTGAATCTGATGATCTTGCCCTATCAAAAAAACTTCACTTGATCAACAACGCTATTGACGAGATCGGTTTCACATGGTACCATCTCAAGTTATTCTTGATTGCAGGTTTTGGATATTCTATTGACTCTCAGATGGAAATGATTCAATCTGGTGTTAAAGTTTATGTCGATTATCAAATGTTTGGTGAAGGCAAATTTCCTGTTGCAAATGAAATTTTTTATGCGGGATTAATAACTGGGTCATTGGTTTTTGGGTTTGGTGCAGATTTGATTGGTAGAAAAGCCGTCTTCAACAGCAGTATCCTGCTAACATCTATATTCGGGTTCCTCACAGGTGGTATGGACTCATACGCTACGTACAACATTTTTATGTTTCTTTCAGCATTTGCTGCTGGTGGTAATATTGCTACCGATATCTCTGTGTTTCTGGAGTACTTACCTTCGAAATATCAATACTTGAATACCTCTATGGCTGCATTTTGGGGTGTTGGTCAGACCATTGCTGCATTGATCTCTTGGGCTTTCATTCCAAACAACTCATGTGCTGGGGCTGATTACTGTCCATCCCATATCAATAGAGGATGGAGATACTGCTGGTATGTGAACTCTGGTATATGTTTGTTTGCTGCGCTGGTGCGTCTCTTTGTTCTCAGATTGGATGAAACTCCTAAATTTCTTGTCTCAACAGGAAGAGATCAAGAAGCCATTGAAGTCTTACAAAAGATTGCAACTAAGTACGATCGCCCATTTTCTCTAACCATTAAAGACATGGAGAGCATTGGTGAGATTAAGAGAGATTACTTTGACTCAGAAAAAGATGGCTATAGCTTGAAAGCTTTGATCCGAACTATGAAAGTAAACTTGAAACTGTTGTTCAAAACTCCACTTGTCAGAAGATCCACACTTTTACTGTTTTTGAGTTGGGGTTTCATTGGTATTGGCTATAGTACATTTTATAACTTCCTTTACATTTACATTTCTCTTCATGGTGGTGACACAAGTGCTTCAACTTTCATTACTTATAGAAATGCAACACTGTGTAATTTTGTTGGTATATTTGGCCCAATATTGGCCGGTTTTTTGATTCAGATCAAATTCAAAGTTGGAGGAAAGGATATAATTGTTGGTAGAAGAGGAACGATGATATTTGGGGCACTCAGTGCAATGGCTATCTTGTTTGGTTACACAACTGTCAGAACTGCATCTGGAGACGCTGGTTTCAGTTCAGCTACCTACTTCTTTGTTAATATCTACTATGGTACATTGTATGCATACACACCAGAAGTTTTCAGTACGAAAGTTAGAGGAACAGGTGTTGGTGTTGCCTTGATTGTTTGCAGAATATTTGGTGCTATGGCTCCAATTGTCTACTACTTCGGTGCCAAATCTGGATCATCAGTTCCAATTTGGGTCAGTGGTGGACTTATTGGAGCTTTAGCAATCCTTGCTGCATTTATGCCTTTTGAACCTTCTTTGAAGAGAGCTGTGTGAACTTTATTATATACTTGTGTTTATTTGAGGGTCTCTGTAGGATATATGTCAGTAGTCACATGAATACAGTCGGAAGTCAGAATCAGATTCAAATCAGCTGCTTTATTTGGCAAAGAGTGATGGTCTGAGCTTCTGGCTTTGCAAAACTGGATTTAATATAATATCAACTATCATGCCAAACAATCAAGTTAGAGACAAGGTGTCTATTATCAACCATCAAATTGAAGTCCCTGTTTGAAAGTCAACTTGGTTTACATCAGAGTCCTAGCTGTTTGCATTTGGGAAAATTGAGGCAGTTCCTTATTGTGAAAGGTCGAGTACCGTTAGTGCAAAGTCTCAAAATCAGACATCAGACATATTCAGGTGCTTTGACATCAATAATCAATAAACTGTGCAGCAATTGGTGCTTTGGTGTTTGGTTCCACTGGTGCACTCGACGACGCAGTCCCATAATATGTGCACTTATAACTCATGTATAACACCAAACATTTGTTAATTGGAAGTTCGGATTTGGACCAAATCTGCAAGGTTGATTTAAATTAGGAAAGTATGGGAAGCCAGTTAATATTGTCTGTATGTAATATTGGTGGTTTTTTTTTTTTGTGTTATATGACTTTGTTTTCCGTTATATTTACTAGTTACACATATGAACTCGTGCTGTGCTTGGTGGTGTTTTGATTGATTTTGCAAAATGCAATTGATTTGTTTGTGCTCGTATAGTTTATGAATGCTGCTGAATACTAGTGAATCATATCAGCTGATATCAATCATGGATCATCGAATTATGATAATCCAGCCGGTGATGGTAAATGTGAGTAAGTTTCAGTTGTATGTCTAGAAAAATGGAATAAATTAAAGCATGGAACTCAATTTCAACTGTAGTACACCTACCGAGTATCTGATGTCTCTTTTTGGGGCTCTGATGTAGATACATTGGGATACAAAGCTGGTAGAATAGTCAAAAGAATTGAGATATCTATTTCCTGCGACAACTCACTAACATATACAAATACACAAAAAAAGGGGGAGCCTCAGATTAGGCTTGGACCGTCATATCCAGTATATCCATTTTGTAGTGGCTGGGTTTGTTGCGCTTGCTGGAACTGTTGACCGTTGAACCCCGTGAACTGAGTGGTTTGGGGGAATTGCAGCTGCTGATGTTGAAGCTTATTCTGATTTATCTGCTGTTGTAATTCATAACCAGCTTGCTGGTTAAACTCAGCAGTCCTCTGTTCTTGTATCGTTTGTGGGAACACTGGGGTTGTTGCTAGATTCTCATAGCCACCGAACGTAGCACGTTGGTGTTGGCCGGAACCACCATTGATAGATATTCTATTTGAAATATAGTTACTCTGAAATGGATTTGTACCTGTGGATTGAGTAATCAATGGTTGTTGAGTTGTTGTAGTAGCATTAAAGCTTAATGAGAATGGGTTGGATGTATTTTGACTAATTGATTCTGGTTTAGTCTCATCGATTGAAGTTAATTGTGATTTATAGTTCAATGCGAATGGGTTATTTCCAGTCTTGGATGATTCCAGTGGCTTGTTGATTTGAGGTTGATGTTGTTGTTGCAATGGCAAAGAAGAGACAAATGGATTTGAGCCAGTAAATTGTTGAGTAATTCCAGAGTTAAAACCTCCAAAACCTGCACCAGTGAAAGACGGATTGATAGAAGTACTTGGGACACTACTGAAGTCACCAGTTCTATAGGATTGTAACGGTTGCAACTGAGCATGTGGTTGAATTTGTGACTGTTGGGTTAATTGTGGCTGAAAGAATGGATTACCAGTTCCCTGAAGTGGTATTTGTTGTACTTGAGGATTCTGGGAAATTTGTGGAACTTGATTATTTGTCTGAACAGGCTGGACAGGTTGAACAGATTGTTGGGTAAACTGAACCTGCATAGGTTGAATCTGAGAAAACCATGGGTTGGACACAGATACCGTACTTTGTGGGTTGATCTGCTGTGATGGTGATGACTGTGATTCTGTTTGATATGGTTGATCTCTTTTGACTTCTTTCGTAATTGGTGGATGCGATTTAAACTCTTTTTCGGCCAGGTATTGAGATCTATTGACTTCAAAATTCGTGTCATTCAAGTACTCTTCTAAGCTCTGAGCCAAAGCTGTTGGTGCATGTCTAATTGTTGGAACATGTAATTTTGTAGCATATTCTAGATGTTTTGCAACCCTCAGATAACTCACAACATCCGCTGTCAAGACAACAAAATCTTTATAAATCTCCAGAGCCCGTTTAGCATCATACTTTGACATCTCAAAGTAATGCTCCAGAATGTTAATCACTCCTTCGTTTAAACTTGAGAAGAGGCATAACAAATCATTAACCAACATTCTAAAACATGTTAGGACAATATCATTATTAATCTCAGCCTCATTGAATTTACAGCGTAGTAAGCTTTCAATTTGTTTTTCAACACTTTCAACTTCACGTAACAACCCCTTATCGACGGTCAACTCTTTTAACCGGGTACCTTTTCTTTGGGATCCATTGTCTTGTTCATCCCGAACATAGTCTATTTTTGTTGATTGATACTCTTTTGCTCTGACCGATAGATATTTGGCATATCGCAACAAGCTCTTCGTGTCTCCGGTTTTATTATTCTTCATTTGACGAAGTTCAAAGAATTCCGGATGTTTAGAGAGATATTTCAATGTTACATCATGATCCCCTTCTCTAATCATAATATGAAGAACCAACAATGATTTGAAAACAATTGACCAAGCAGAATCTCCTAGTCGTTCATATAGAGCAGACATGACAGTCTTAAACTCGCTAGCATCTGCGGTTGCTATCAGAATGGGCTCTATGTATTTTGGTTTAGGGGCAGCGACCTACAAGACATTGTTAGTATCAAAAAAACAACAGCAGCGTAACCGAAGTAAGCACAAAAACCATACCTTAATTTTGGTGGCACCCTAAATTGAACTGTTAGTTCCGATAAAAAATCCACTTATATCACCTCGGAGAGGAACATACCTTCACTATCTTGACGTATGTAGTCATTGCTCTATCACTCAATTGGGCCTGTTTACTTTTCTTTCCTCTTCCAGTTCCTGGAATTCGTTTTCAAGAATTCATCTTTTTTCCAGTTTTGCCCACTTCGAACATTTTAACAATTCGCATTTCGCACTATTCCCGGTAAAATAATATGGGATCGAAAACGGGAATGTTCCAGAAACGGGGGAAAAACAACAAAAAAAAAATCAGTAAACGAAACAACAGTGGTTCGGAGCCATGGTCACGTGCACAGTGATCCCAGCTCAAAAAATGATAAACAAGAAACAACCAAGTCCAGACAACCAACAACCCGCTTAGCCTCCAGACACACGGTCAACCTGATCAGAAGAGACCATGGCGAAGAAAAGGAAGAACGACGATACAGAACTGGAGGAGGATCTGAAAGAAAATTCCTCTCTAGAGAACAATTCAACAAGGCCATCCTCTACCATTGTGGGGATCTCTAGAACGATAGCCGCTTGTCAAAGGTGTCGTCAGAAGAAAACCAAGTGTGATCAGAACTTCCCTTCTTGTTCAAGATGTGAGAAGGCTGGGGTGGAATGCGTGGGGCTGGATCCTGCAACTGGGAGACAGGTTCCGAGATCCTATGTGATATATCTGGAGGACAAGATAAGTCATCTTCAGAGTCTTTTAGAACAGAATGGGATAGACCCTGAAACTTCCATTGGTGATGAGAAGCAGCAGTTATCACCAATCAAGACTCAAATCAAACAAGAGATGGTATCACCTTCGAAAAAAATCTCCGCGATGAAAGATGATTATTCAATTAGGTCAAGTTTAAACCTTTCAGTACCATCTACAAACTCGAATGGCTTATCCTTTTACATTGGGGACTCCTCAGGTATATCTTTTGCTAAATTACTCTTCACCGCAGTGAAGTTCCACCCTACATCCATCAATGAGAACAACTCTATAACAACAAGGGTGCCGAATAAACCAGTATCCAAGACAATCAAAACTATGCTCCCATCAAAATATACAGCAGAATTTTTCCTTAAATCCTATTTTGAACAGTCAAATACCCAATTGCCTATATTGCATAGGGAACACTTCATTGATAACTATTTCAAACCAATATATGGGAATCTTTCCCCAGATGTCAAATTAGCATCCAATTATACTAAGATGAACCTTGACACTTCCCCAATAGATCCATCTGAGACCTACTATTTTGAATATCAAAAAAACAATCTGACAGTTTTGAATGCTGAAATGGTTCCACTAAAGTTTCAAAAGCCATTATTCTTCCTCAATCTGATCTTTTCAATTTCCTCTTCAATAAATCTCTTACATTACAATCCAGAGACATCAAACTCTTATAAACAACAAGCTATGGAATTTGTTGAAACTATATACTCTAGTGAAGATAGACTAGAATGTCTTCAGGGTTTATTACTGCTAACACTATATGCCATTATGAGACCTTCAACACCAGGTGTGTGGTATGTGCTTGGAACAACTTTGAGATTATGTGTTGATTTGGGATTGCACACAGAAAAACTAAATGATCAGTTCTCTCCATTCATCAAGGATCTAAGGCGAAGATTATTCTGGTGTGCATATTCTTTGGATCGTCAAATATGTGTTTATCTTGGAAGACCATTTGGAATCCCTGAAGAAAGTATTTCAACTAAATTTCCCGTTGATCTGGATGATTGTCTGATAAATGCAAATGAATCACAAGATTTCATATGTCCAACAAATTCGTTGCCAACATATAAAACCATCTCGATTAATTTTTTCAAGATACGAAGAATCCAAGCAGAGATATTGGAGGTGTTATATTTTACCAGTTCAACATTACCAAGGTTTTACTCCAACTTGAATGACTGGAAGTTGAAGATTGATAATCAATTAGATCAATGGTTTAGATCTATCCCGTTAAAGACTTCACGAAAATCAAATTGTAATTTCAACAATGAATTTTTCAAATTGAACTACTATCATACAAAATTGCTATTATTTGGAGTCACACCAAAGAATTCCAAACCAAATGATTCAACATTAAAGATAATATTTGAAAGTTCAAGAGGTATCATCAATTCATACGCAGAGTTTTACAAATCAAAGACTATAAATTATACTTGGGCAGCAGTACATAACTTATTCATGGCTGGTACATCATTTTTCTACTCAATTTATAATTCACCTGATGATTTAATTGATCTAGGTGAATTTGAAAGAATCAATAGAATTGTCATTGAAGTATTGAACTCTTTGGTTGAAAGTTGTGACGCTGCTTCACCATGTGTTGAGATATTTGAAATTCTATCTTTAGCAATGATTAGGCTTAAATTTGAAAATAGAGAATCGAGGAAAATATACCTTCCAAACGATAATATTGCATCCTCAGATCTAGATGATATTGAAAGATTCTTCCAACAATTGAACGAGAAAACTCCCAGTGATTTTGGGGGAGGTCCCAACCTGAATTATCAATCTGTTACCGCATCAGGTCAAACCCCAGAAGATCTCTATAATGATGGTCATTATCCGAGTCTTTCAACCCCACCAGTTGGCTCTTCAACCTCAAGTAATGGAAGCAAGTCTTTAGATTTTGAGCAGCAAAAAATCTTTGATCTAATGAATCAAGTTTCAAGCGATGCGATATGGGAACAATTTTTGGGTAGTGGTAATTTTACCGGTTAAAGTTTATCCCTTTTTATGGATGTTAGTTTATTCAATATCTGTAGTGTTTCTTCATCGGTGATTGAATGATGGGCTGGAATGACTCGAATTGACAAAAGTGTGATTGACACACCATTGTAAAGGGCATTAGCGTCAATGAGCGTCCCAGTGTAAGCTAATTCTGGGTCTGTCAACTGGACCAGATTCTCATCTAAAAGAAGTTCAAGCACATTATCCTTTTCAGAAAACACATTTATAGATTTGACCACAATACATCTCCGCATAGGATTGTACTCCATAACTGTCCCCAATACACGTATTTTGATGGCATGGTTTGGTTTGTAATGTTCTTTTAGCTTTGATAGGTCAACTATCAGACTGGACATAACTTTGATCTTCTTCTTTGTTAGATGTACGACTTCTTGTTGATGCCTCTTTTCTCTTTATCCTGTCCGGTTGGAAAGAAGTTTTTTTTTTTTTTTTTTTAGCCTTTCAATATTATGATGATGATCTTTAAATTATCAATCTCTTTTGTGAATCCCAGAAATGCTTTTCAAAAGACTCTTTGGGACGTTTCGCCATGGTGACACCGTGCTAGTACGATCCATAGTCAGAAGTGATCGATTATGGATGAGTGAGCCTCTTGTGGATGGTGGTAAGATTAATATTGGCTCTGATAGTATTCCTCATGATTCTATCTTTGGAATGAAATCAAGAAATATTGTTAAATCAAAAGACAATAACTCTTATATTGTGACCCATGTTTCCACTGAGGACTATGTGAATTTTTCCAAAAGGGCAGCTCAACCAATATACCCCTTCGATGCTGCCTCCATTGTGACATTGTCTGACTTGCACATTGATTATCCAGAATTGACAGAAGATAACCAGCTGATTGGTTCACCTTTACAATTTTTGGAAGCTGGAACCGGTCATGGCTCATTAACATTGGCTATTTGCTCAAGATTACACGTTGCTAATTGTTTCTTCAACAAATCTGGTGTCAGAGGGGCAGTTTTACATTCTATTGATTGTAATGAAAGTCATTCGTCAAGAGGAAGAAAAAACGTTCAAAATTTTAAAAGAGGTCTGTACAAGAACGATGTTGAATTCCATATTGCTCAGTCTCCAAAGGATTGGCTGATAAATCACAGTGCATCTTGGAGAAATCTTGAGAAGCCTGAAGAAAATGCAACTGACCTCGATAAACAAGAGTTTTTAAGTGGAGTTTTCCTCGATATGGCTGATATTGCTCCAAATATTGAACAAATATCGTTAAACTTAAAACAAGATTGTCCATTGGTTGTTTTTAGTCCATCTGTGACACAATTGTTGGATGTTATCAAAGAAGTTAAAAAACCAGAGATCAAATTGACACATATACGGTCAATTCAACTGGTACCAGGCATTGGAGGTGGATTACAAGATTGGGATTTGAGGTTCACTAATATCAAGGCAACAGGTGAGGAAGGTGTTGTTTGTAGACCAAAAGTTGGAACAAAGATTGTTGGTGGAGGATTTGTTGCGATATTCAAAAAGTTACCTAATAATGCAATTCTTAAATAGATCAATATAGCTACATCAAAAGGGCAATGCAAAAAAAAAAAAATGAACATAATATTTAAAAACTATTCCAAACCTATAACCCAATTATATTTGATAACTATTCTCAATATCTTACAACACACGTTTAGTACGTCTCTTATTTTTCAAAACAACTTTTTGTTTAACGTATTCTTCTTCTTCTTCTTCGGATTCAGATTCAATATCCATTTC
The DNA here is from genome assembly GCA_030581995.1 of Wickerhamomyces sp. NRRL YB-2243. Taxonomy (NCBI): domain Eukaryota; kingdom Fungi; phylum Ascomycota; class Saccharomycetes; order Phaffomycetales; family Wickerhamomycetaceae; genus Wickerhamomyces; species Wickerhamomyces sp. NRRL YB-2243. Next base: position 20,605 of record JAKTWL010000017.1, read on the forward strand.
TTCATCACTTTCAATATCAATATCTTGTTCCTCTTCATCTTCCTCGGCAGCGAGTCTTTCTTCTTTAGCCTTTTGTCTTTCCAATTTCTTAGCAATCTCAACCTCTCTTACTCTTAGTAATTCAGGATTACTTTCAACTAGTTTCTTATCAAGAGCAAGTTGTCTGTCTTTATTACCCTTCATTCTGTTCTTGTAGAAAGCCTTTTCACGTTTCTGTCTAATTTCTTCCACTCTGGCCATTGTCTTCAAAGTTGTAGCCACCAAATCTCTGTTATAACGAACTGGAACATTTCTTCTAGCACTAAATGTTAACGTAGAATCCACAGCAAGCTCTTTACCAGCAGCTTTTCTGAAAGCTTTGGTCCATTTCAATTTTCTTGGGTTACGACGTTGTTTGAAATTCTTGTGACATTTGGAACGACAGAATCTGAACTCTTTTGCGTCGTTACGCACAAACATGATACCCTTACCAGGATAAACTGGGGAGGAACAGAAATGACAGGAATATATTCTCATTTCGATGGCAGTGACTGGATTTTTTTATATGAAGATTAGTAGTAAAGAAAAGGGCATCGCTTTTTTTTTTTGGAATTTTTTTTTTGTCTGCTCTGTAAATTTTTTTTTTTTTTTTTTTTTTTGAAGGTCTTCTGCCATATCGCCATATCTGGATAGTTTCCTATTTGAGGAGTTTTGTCTGGGGATTTCTAAATTGTTTTTTTTTTCTTTTTTGGGAGAGCGAACAAAAAAAAGAGTTCACTGAATCATAGCAGAATAAGTGACCCATTTTGATGAGTTTTTAAAGCACTTTAATCATAAACCATGGCTTCCAATTCCATAGAGATCCCTTCGCTGCCTATTCCAGGTGAAGGTCGTCAACCTGCTCAACAAATCATGCTGGATCGTCCTTCTGAAAACTCGATACAACCCGTTGCTCAAACTGGTCCAAAACCAGGATCAATAGATTACTACTTTGATAAAACATTTGAAACTTTAGGTAACCATCCAATATTGACCGGTATTGGTGGCTTCGCATTAGCTTATGTTGTTGCTGGCTCTTTCAAGTCAAGTCAACCGGGTATTAACGGGAAAGCTTTCTACAAAGGTGGATTTGGTTCTAAAATGACTGCTAAAGAAGCTTTACAAATCTTGAATCTTAAAGAAACTACATTATCCAAAAAGAAACTGAAAGAAGTTCATAGAAGGATTATGTTGGCCAATCATCCTGATAAAGGTGGTAGTCCTTATCTTGCTACAAAGATCAATGAGGCTAAAGATTTCTTGGAGAAGAGAGGTATCAATAAGTGATTGTTATTCATCCACATGTACATAATTAAAAACAACAACAAAAACTCATTTGGTAACAATAGACACAACATCTTCATCATGAACCGTATGATTCAATCCACACTTCTGTGGGTTATGTTTTGTAGAAGATCCCCATACTAATGCGTATTTAAATTGATTTTTAAAATCTTTATGAATAGAATCACAAACATTTTCAATTGTACTATGATTTCTAACAACCATAGGATCGTTAAAATTCACACTCACTCCTCGTCTTTTTGTATAAAGTTTTAATAAATCTAATTGATACCATATTTCTTCAATCACATCATTTATTCCCAGATCCATTTCACAACTCATAACAACGGTATTTGGTTCTCTTGCAATTCTATCAACCTCTTCCAATGATACAGCATCAATTTTGTTATAAACATAAAGACAATTGATATATTTTCTATGTGAATCATTGATGATATCGATGAAATCATCAACTGTAACATTCTCATCCCTTATCAAAACATCTGCATTATGAATCCTATAATCTCTTAAAATGGCTGTGATTATTTTCTCATCTAGATGTTTTGGTGGAGATGTGAAACTTAGTTTAACCCCACCAGAAGACTTCACTTTGTAATAAATGTTTGGTTTCTTCTTATTCAGTCTTATACCAATACTTTCTAATTCATTCTCTAGGATTTCTCTTTGATTTGCACCTTTTGTGGCATCCAAAACCATAAGAACCAAATCTGCTGTCTTAGCTGTAGCAACGACTTGTCTTCCACGCCCTTTACCTTCAGCAGCGCCATTAATAATACCTGGTAGATCTAAAATTTGAATCTCAGCTCCTTGATATTCCAACACCCCAGGAACTGAAGTCAAAGTTGTGAAAGCATAACTTGCAACTTCAGATTTTGTCTTTGTAATCTTTGACAAAAAGGAAGATTTACCAACTGATGGAAACCCAATCAACACTACTCTGGCATCCCCACTCTTACTGACTTCAAAACCTTGCCCTGGTGACGACGATGATCCTGGTGCAGGTTCTAATAGCTCACGACGAAGCTTAGCTAGTTTACCTTTCAATAGACCAATATGGTACTCTGTTGCTTTATTTTTTTGAGTTCTGGATAGTTCTTCCTGTATGGCCTGTATCCTTTCGGTGATTGAGACCATTTTTGCAAAGCTGTTAGCAATATCTTGGCTCCTAAACAGACCCTTCGTTCATTAAATATAAATTTTTTTAGCTGATAATTTTACTTGATGAACCCGCGAATTTTTGATTTTGTAAATTTTTGGCCATTTCATCACGTCGAAGGCAAAAAAAAACACGAAAAGCAAAAAAAAAAAAAAAAAGTGAAAGAAATCATCAACGAAGATTCAGAAGTGTGTTGTTTTTAGGTGATCTCAAAGAACTTCAGAATGCAGGCACCGGTCGTTTTCATGAACACGTCTTCAGAAAGACAAACTGGTCGTGAGGCTCAGATTTCAAACATCACAGCAGCCAAAGCCGTGTCCGATATTATTAGAACCTGTCTTGGTCCAAAAGCTATGTTAAAGATGCTATTAGATCCAATGGGTGGGATTGTTCTTACCAATGATGGTCATGCTATCTTGAGAGAAATCGATGTTGCTCATCCAGCTGCCAAGTCAATGATTGAATTGAGTAGAACCCAAGATGAAGAAGTTGGTGATGGTACTACCACAGTTATCATCTTGGCTGGTGAGATTTTAGCTCAAACATTCCCATATATTGAAAAAAACATTCATCCCGTCATAATTATTCAAGCTTTAAAACAAGCCTTGAGTGATGCTTTGGAGATAATCCATGAAGTTTCAAGACCAATTGATACCGATAATGAAAGTGCTATGATCAAATTGATTGGTGCCTCCATTGGAACCAAATACATCAACAAATGGTCTGATTTGATGTGTAAATTAGCATTGAAAGCTGTCAAAACTGTTGTTGTTGAACAAGGAGATCGTAAAGAGATTGATACCAAAAGATATGCCAGGGTTGAAAAAATCCCAGGTGGTGAAATTGAAGATAGTGAAGTTTTAAATGGTATTTTATTAAACAAAGATGTCACACATCCAAAAATGAAAAGATATATAAAAAATCCAAGAGTTATATTACTTGATTGTCCATTAGAATATAAAAAAGGTGAATCTCAAACCAACATTGAAATTACAAAAGAGGAAGACTGGAACCGAATTCTACAAATTGAAGAAGAACAAGTTAAAGAAATGTGTGAAACCTTGTTGAGTTTCAAACCTGATTTAGTCATTACTGAAAAAGGTGTTTCTGATTTGGCCCAACATTATTTATTAAAAGGTGGTGTTTCAGCTTTAAGAAGAACCAAAAAATCAGATAACAATAGAATATCAAGAGCCACAGGTGCTACTATTGTTAATAGAATTGAAGATTTGCGTGAAACTGATGTTGGTACCAAATGTGGATTATTCAAAGTTGAATTGATTGGTGATGAATACTACTCCTTCTTGACTGAATGTTCCAATCCATTAGCTTGTACAATTGTGCTAAGAGGTCCATCAAAGGATATTTTGAACGAAATTGAAAGAAATTTACAAGATGCCATGGCTGTTGCTCGTAATGTAATATTTGAACCAAGTTTATCACCAGGTGGTGGTGCAACAGAAATGGCTGTTTCAGTTAAATTGAGTGAAAAGGCTAAAACCATTGAAGGAATTCAACAATGGCCATATCAGGCTGTTGCTGATGCTTTTGAAGTCATTCCAAGAACTTTGATTCAAAATGCTGGGGGTAACGCCATTAGAATTCTGTCACAGTTGAGAGCCAAGCATGCAAAAGGAGAGTACACTTATGGTATTGATGGTGAACAAGGTAAAGTTGTTGACATGAATGAATATGGCATCTGGGAACCAGAAGTTATCAAACAACAAAGTATAAAAACAGCTATCGAAAGTGCATGTCTACTATTGAGAGTTGATGATATTGTTAGTGGTGTTCGTAAACAACAATGAGCATTCTGAATTGTATAGTGTCAAAAAGAGAAAAGACTATATCAAACTCATATATTAGTATCGCCATCTTCATCCAGTAATCCATCATTTTTATCTTCATCATCATTTGTTGCAATTTCCTGAGGGAAATATTCATTAACAAGATCTAAAATTTCATTCGATTGATCTTCATCAAATCTCTGGTCGCATTCTTCAACAATAGAGTATAATGTAACCAAGGAATGAGGCAATGAGTTCAGAATTTGTAACTTTTCAATCTTTTCTAGATTGAATTTGGATAAATCTTTCATCAAGTTAGTTATTGATTCAACAGATTGGGAAGAAATGTCATTCTTTGACAGATAAGATGTGACATCTCGCGTTATTGATTCCAAGTCAGGGCTATATACGCTTTTGAATGGTTTCTTAGTAGGATTTGTACTAGGTTCATCAGTAGCTTTACTCCAGTTGTTATTGACTCTAATGTCTCTTAGATGTTGATATACCTCGTAATTGGACAGCAGCTTTTCCCTCTCTATTTCGATCTGGAGAGCATGATTAGTACAAATATCATGAGATGGAAGGGAATAAAGCACATACTCTCATTGTATACGGTCGGTAGTATTAGAAAACTGTATGAAAACTACAACATCTGCTACTTTGAAAAGAAAATCATCGATATAGAAAAAATGAAGCGCCATGAAAAATAAAAATGGAAAAACATGATAGAAACTCCTCAATGGGGGAATTACTCAAAGAGATAAAAATTTGCTGATATAATCTCATAGGCACGTGCGAGCAGATGAAAAGTCCGTCTACTTAAAATTCATTCATCATGATCAATTCGAAGCAACCAAAACTCATTTCACTCGTGTCCCTCTCCTTCAACACTTCTGTGGTGAGCTCAATCAACTATTCAGAATGAAGTTTGGTGAACATTTGAAAAGTTCTCTTATCAGGGATTACAATTTTTACTACATCGCTTACGATGATTTGAAGAAGGAGGTAAAGAATGGTCTGAAATCCAACAATAACACTTGGAATAATCAACTCGAAGAGTCTTTTTTAATCAGTCTAGAAGCTGAATTGGACAAGGTGTACAATTTTCAAAAACTTAAAACAGCTGAAATTAAGAGAAGAATCAAAGGTGCTGAATCTGCTGTCAATGCTGTTATCTCTTCTCTAGATACTGAGAATTCCCCATTCGAACAAGACTTTGAGGACTTGGAAGAAGATTTGAGTGATATCATCGCTGATGTCCATGATCTTGCGAAGTTCACCAGATTAAACTATACTGGGTTTCAGAAAATCATCAAAAAGCATGATAAACAAACAACATGGAATTTGAAACCAGTTTTTCAAGTCAGATTAGATGCTAAACCTTTCTTCAAGGACAATTATGATGACTTGGTCGTTAAACTGTCTGGTCTATACGATCTTGTTAGAACAAGAGGTAATCCTGTTAAGGGTGATTCTTCAGCTGGTGGTGGTCAGCAGAACTTTGTTCGTCAGACTACAAAATATTGGGTTCATCCTGATAATATAACTGAGGTTAAATTAGTGGTGCTAAAACATCTACCAGTTTTGGTCTTCAACACCAACAAAGAATTCGAAAGAGAAGATTCTGCAATCACATCAATTTACTATGATAATGAAAATTTAGATCTCTATTATGGTAGATTAAGAAAAGATGAAGGTGCTGAAGCCCATAGATTGAGATGGTATGGTGGTATGTCCACTGACACTATTTTCGTTGAAAGAAAAACACATAGGGAAGACTGGACGGGTGAGAAATCTGTCAAGGCAAGATTCCCATTGAAGGAGAGACACGTAAATGCGTTTATGAAGGGTGAATACACTGTCCCTCAGGCGTTTGAGAAAATGAGAAAAGATGGTAAAAAATCCATCAAAGAGATTGAAAACTTGGAAGCACTAGCTGCTGAAACTCAATATACGGTATTGAAGAAAAGACTCAGACCTGTTGTGAGATCATTTTACAACAGAACCGCTTTTCAATTGCCAGGGGATGCAAGAGTTCGTATTTCTTTGGACACTGAGTTAACCATGGTCAGGGAGGACAATTTTGACGGTCATGACAGAACAAAGGGAAATTGGAGAAGAATGGATATTGGTGTTGACTGGCCATTCAATCAACTGCCTCCAAAAGATGTTGAGAGATTTCCATATGCTGTCTTAGAGGTCAAATTACAGACACAAATGGGACAAGAACCACCTGAGTGGGTTAGAAATTTAATCAGTTCACATTTAGTTGAAGCAGTTCCAAAATTCTCCAAGTTCATACACGGTGTGGCAACATTGATGCCTGAACGTATCGATCTAATCCCATTCTGGTTACCTCAAATGGATGTTGATATCAGAAAACCGGTCTTACCAAATGAGATTTCAATCTACAGAAATAACAACAATTCAGCAACAAACACCTCTAGTGGGGAATATATGGATGAAGAGGAGCTAGCTGGCTCCAACTTCGGATCTACTGCAAATGATAGTCAGATAACACATTCTCCAAATACTTCAGGTAATGATGAAAGTGCACCATTATTGACCGGTTCTTCCATCACCCAAAGATTGTCAACCATATCCTCGAAAAATTCTGTCAAAGGCTATTACAGTAAAATTAAAAACGTTTTCAATGACTGGTTTACTGATGAGAATGTCTATAAGATCCCAAGAGATACAATATTTGAGTCGAAGTTTGTTGCTCCACCTGGTAAGAAAATCTGCGTTCCAGTTAGAGTTGAACCAAAGGTTTATTTTGCCACAGAAAGAACTTTTTTGAGCTGGTTGTCAATATCCTTGATCTTGAGTGCTACAACCACTACCCTAATAAGTTTTGGTGATAGGGTTTCCTTGGCAGCATCTGTCGGTTTCTTCCTAACGACTGTTTTAACCATTGCTTATGCTACATTCATGTACATGTGGAGAGTGTTAAACATAAGATCTAAAGTTGTTGCGAATTATGACGACAGGTATGGACCAACCGGTATTTGTGTCTGTTTGGCCTTGTCAATATTTGTAACATTTCTATTTAGAGTGTTATAACCACTTCAATAGAGTTCTAGTGCTTAAGATAATCGAAGGAACCTCTTAGACATCAACTTCTTGACGTAGATCTGTCAATACATTTGTTTTCGTTTTTGTGTAAAAGACAACGAAAGATTACAAACTCATAACGGAGACAAAATTCACCCGGCAAGATCACCATACCGACAGCTGAACTTTACAAGTAAACATTTTGGGCACGATGTCGTTTTTGTGGAAGAAATCCTGTCGTATTCTATTTCCAGGTTTCCAGTCAGAGATCATGCATTTTGGCTTCGAATTGTATTTGTGGTTGTCGGTTGAGCTGCTCCGGGAGTTTGAAGAGTTGTTGATATACAAGATTTATTAGGCTCCTGTGGATTGATCCCGCTAATTATATTGGTTCTTCGCTCTCAGCTCTCTTAACTGATCAGTGTACTTTGATTCATCGCTCATGGGTGCTTTTCTCGCCAATAAAACCAGTGCCGGTCAAAAGTTGCTAGGAAAGGAATTTGATCTGACGACAGATCAAAGGGCAGACAATTCGTTCAACATAAACAGACCCCCTCTTGAGCCATATTCATCCACTTCACCTTTCCATAAATATGACAACACACAGTTTCAAATCTCGCCAAAAAATGTCTTTCTAAATGATCCAAATCCTCATATGCGTTATTCCCATGCGCATCACCAAGCACACTCACCAAAGATGTTGTTCAATGACCAAGTCTGCCAGAATGTCATACTTCCTCAAGGATACATTTCTTCGGACCATATAAGAAGCAGGATGCATTATAGTACCAACACCACTCTTTTCCAACACCAATATAATCAAGCTGTTCCATCGCCACGGGATCTCCAGGATCAACATTATCTTCTCTTTAACCATCACCAGATACCACAAGAGAAGTTCGAAACATTCCCATCAACATTCGATCCCAAATCTGCACCGAACATGCCTCATAAAGAGAAGGTTAACAGGTGGATAAAAGATGTTCCAGTTTACGTGTTGTCCAATATGGTAGATGGTGTTGAGGTTTGGCACACTGATTGCTACTCAGGTGTCATACCTTCTTCAAGTATAGCATCAGAGAGTGAAATGGATAACAGCCCATATGCTAATGACCTGAATGAATTATTTATTGATCAGGAAGACATGTTGGAATTCCAGGCCAGAAAGATCACGTATTATGTGAACAAGCTTTACCATTCAAACCAACCAGAAACCACGGGTATGGGAGGTGAAGACACACAAACCTCAATGCTTCAAGGGATAGACACGGGCTTAAGCAAGGACTATATTAACGTATTGAATCCAAACATGACCACAGGAAGCTATAACTTGAATCTAACCGAAGCCTATGAAAAAGAGTTGAATCAGGAAGGTCACAACATTGACCTAAGCTTTTTTGAGGAAGGATTGGCACCTGAGGAAAGGCTGACTTTGAAACTAGAAGAGGATCATAATGTTTATGGTTATATCACAGAAAAGAGATAGATTCGATGGCTCTTTTTAAAGTGAATAAGAAGATGAGTGAGAATTCCTAGGAAATTGTAGTTTTCCCATTTGAAGATGGTTACGAACCCACAAATTGAGATTTTCATCATAAAGAAAAAAATATACCGTCTTTGGCAAGGCACTCTTGAGCAAAGAGAAGCGTAGATTAACACATAGGGAAATGACCAGTTCTACGCAGAGCTCCAGTGTGCTCCTCAACAGGCTTCTCTCCTTGAAAGAGGCCTCCCCACTTCTGCTGATCCAGGACTCTATAGCCCAATCCTCGTATTACCTGGTGCAAGAGTTTGTTCATCACCTTCAAGACTCTACTACAAACCTTCTTTATGTCTCTTTTGAAACAGTCATTAGACCAGAATACGCAACCACATTCATTGAAGCATATAGCAAAAGCACCAAGAGTTTGATAGAATCCATTGAGAAAAGTCTAGATTCTTCCAAGAAGAACCTCTTAATTATCGATTCTATAAATTACATCTCAACTGAAGATATTTCGAAATTCGTCACCTCAATCATCAGACCAAATGTCACCGTTCTGGCCACATACCACACATCACTACCAGATTCACTCAGCAAATACTCAAATTATCCTAATAGTTCCCAGATTCTATCATTCATTGCTTCTTCCATCTTTGAGATCCTACCATCAGAAGATGAAGACGTCTTGAATGAGTTGAACAAACTTAAAATTGTGAGGGATCTCAATAATGAAATATTTAACATCAATCTGATATCTCGCCGAAAATCTGGAAGATCCTTGTCTTACAAGTTCCAGATCAACACTGTCTTACATGAATATACTCCTATTGTGACATCTTCAAATGAAAACATCAACGATACAAATACTTTGCTGAAAGATTTGACCACTTTCAACTTAACCACGTCCTCAAAGCAAAAACTTGCAAGAGAATCTGTGGAATTGCCATATCTTGATGCCCAAAACTTTGCTGAAGGTGGTGCTATCGTTTACGAATTCGAGAAAGACGATGACTACGATGAAGAAGATCCCTATGAGGATCCATTTTAGGTGACAACCTCAATGTATGACTTGGGATTTCTCTTGTTCTTAATCAAAATGCCACTTGAGGTTACCATAACTCATTAATGCCTTTCCAGTTTTGAGTCTTTCTTCTATTCCAGTAGCTTTCCTCGCCTTTAGCAAATTCATATTCAAGATCTCCGACCTTTTTGAAGAAATTAGGCTTATACACTTTCCCAGCATCTGCCAATCTCTTTCTTTCATCTCTCTGCCTTTGTTCAATTTCCAATTTCAATTGCTCAGCTTTCTTCACATCACCAAGTTCATATGATCTAACATCTGGTCTATATCTTGAATCGGTGTAAGGCAAATGATCTTTCTCAATCGCAGTAATCTCATTCATGTTGGATGCAAATACTGTGAAGCCCCATTTCTGTTGCTCATCAGTCAGTAATTTGGAGGAACTCCATATCTTTTTATTCAGACCCTTGGAGTCTTTGATGTGAATTGTATCCGTCCAGCGACCTTCAGCGATCAAGTCCGATTTTTTGCCATCTCCATGAATAATTTCAATAGTCAACTCTTCACTTCTGCTTGGTCCAGAGAACAAACTTCCTCCCGTTGGTTTTTTAAATTCAACAATAGACTTCAGTCCAATTGAACTTGAAACAACCAGTGGGCTTACAGGTTCTGAGAATCTGTCACCCGTAATAATATTCTTCAATAGAGTAGATGGCTGCGACCATTTGAAAATTTCACCTGTCTTTTTGATGATCAACGTTGTTGCACCCTTGTTGATTAGCTCAACTGATTTACCCCAATATTTCTGCTCTGGATTCAAAGTTAATGATAACTCCCAGTCATCAGAGTCAACATGAAAAGCAAATATCTGAGGTTTATGATTGATCTTCTCGCCGCATAGTCTGAATCCCAAGGTTTCGGATACGAACTCAAAAGTCTCACCTAATATTGGATTGAACGGTTTACGTAAGTTCCTCTCTTTGGATCGCATAGCACTCAAACTTGATACAACAAACGTTGATATCTTCAGCATCTTAATATCAGCATCAGTTTCCAGTGCTGCTTCATTAAGCAAGTTTGAGTGTTCAAATGCTTCTGCGATCTTCTGTAAGATTGTCAAAGGTTCATTTGATGTGACAGGCATTGAGATAGTTGATAAATCCTTCCCAACGTTTTTACGTAGAAAGGTGAATAAACTTTGTGGCTGTGATGTAGACTTAGCAACATCATTCCTTCTTTTCACAATCTGTGTGATTGGTAATGGATATAAGTCATCATCTTTTCCAGACTTTGAGAATGCTGCAGATTCATTGCCAGTGATTTTTATTGAATCATCATCATCTGATAAGTCATCAACCGAGAATTGTGAGTTCTGTTTCCCAGGTAAGAGAAAAACATGATCATCAATGACATTGTTTTCATTTGCATCGAAATAGTCCTGACTGAAAATGGAATTTGGAGGAGATGAGACTATAGTTTCTGGGGTAATTAAGGACTTCACATAGGCTGATAAATCACCAACTTCTGCCTTCGCCATTGCCAACTTTGACATGTCAGTAGGTTTGATCTCATTCAATAGAAGTAAGACATGTGACAACTTTTCGTTGATCAAATTCATATCCCTCTCACTATTATCAACATCAGCTTTGATATTTCCATATGGCGAAGCATTTGCAGCTGATATTTGAGGGCTTTCAGTATTGCTAACTGGGCTATCCATATTGTAAGCCTCATCAATATTGATTGGTGGGGATGTGTCAATGAAGATTTGCTGTTGTTGCTGTTGCTGTTGCTGTTGATCAGTAGGTTCTGGGAAAGTGTGACTTAGTTTTATGAAATCCAAAGCATTGATCCAATTATCCCAATCTTCTCCATTCAAAGTCTTCAAAATCCAAATTTCCATCCCCGAATCAATAACTATTGTATTCTCATCCTTGAATGCACTTATAGTGGAAATATTGATTTGCATTTCACCTCTAGTTTTTAAGGAGTTTTCATTCAGATAGTATGAGAGCGTGTTGTACTTGAAGTTCAAAATGAAGAATCTCTTGGTGAACCCCTGTAACTTCTTTCTTTTCTTCTTAAGCAAGTAACCTTGAAGAAACTGGCCTTTCGCTGGATGTAACTGTTTCGAAAGACTTATTGAAGAGCTTGAAGATGACAACGATTTCGATTTCTCGTTGATGAAAAATTTATTGAATAAGACTTTTTTAGAGTAGCTCTTGGAACGAGTGTTGTCAAATATGAACGCATATATACCACCCTTTTCTACCTTCAGTTGACTCTTGAATAGTTCATTTCCGTTCAATTGACCGAAAGATTTAACTTTATCCAAGGATGATTGTTTCAATCGATCATCTAGTGATAACGACAAAGTGGAGTTGGATCTTCTTCTATGCAAAGAGGTTGATGAGCTGGACTTGTTCTCATTGCTATCAACAGAAAGTTTATATGGCGAGTTTGGGTTTTGTTCGTTTGACTTGTAGATAGCAAAGTTGATTGATTTCTTTATGGGCTTCAACTGGAAGATGACAGTTGAGTTATCAGGTATTTGAATCCATTTAACGACGAAAGACTTCGAGTGCACGTCAATTGTCTCCATTTTAGGTTGGTATCTGAATGCAATCAAATCTTTTCTCCCTAGCAAGGATGAACTAACAGCCTTCACAGTTGTTGATTGAGATTTTAGCTGGGAAAGTTGGCATTCTTTTGTCTTGTTATGATTTGTATTTCCCAAAGATTCAGTGGGTAACATCAGAACACCATGTCTCGTTCGCGAATATTACTGGTAATTTGGTCTGGTCTCGAAAAGGTCTCAAAGTCTCAAAGTCTGAGGCTCAAATCACCTCTCAAGGCCGTGGGTCTGGTGCCACCACAGTCAAGAGATCCTTGTAGCTTTGTTTTGACTTTCAATTCTTGATATGACGAATCTTTCTCTCTTCACCTGTCAATTTTGGAAAGCAAAGTCCACAGCTCAGCAAGCATTACGCAATGCCACAATCAGATTCTTATCTGCTGCCGACTCCAGTCTTGAGTTCCTAATCATCTTTGATCGGATTCGGTACAGAACTGACGTGATTCTCACAGTGGTACTGGAAGTAGCGCTAAGAGTTATAACGGGTCGATATTGCATAATGAAGCCTCTCACGGAAATGGCTGTCACTCACAATTTGGCAGAGGTTGTTTCGATGCCTTGATGGGGTAATGGTGGTTCCTGAGCCAGTTGTGGTTGATCCACAATTGATGTGTGCTGTTTTTGGTTTATATATAAATGAAGTTTCAGTCACGCATCGCTCAGACATTTGAAGGTACCAGAGTAAACACAATACACTTCATAATTTTTCCAGCTAGAGAATGCAGTGCAACAATTGTCAGACTGAAAAAACTCCCATGTGGAGGAAAACTCTGGATAGTTCTTCTGGTTCTCCTGTCATCCTGTGTAACGCATGTGGTCTATATTACAAGACTAAAGGGTATCATAGACCAACGGCTCATATTTCCAAAAAAAGTTCACTCTCAACCTCTCAACTTTTGGACAAGCTAATACAGTCAAAGACTCTTAAGAACGAGAATACGATTGTTGTCAAAGATCTTAACATCAAGGATTTAAACATCATTCACTGTGCTAATTGTCAAAATATAAATACATCCATATGGAGAAAAGATGCTCAAGGACGAAACATCTGCAACGCATGTGGCTTGTATTTCAAGAAGAAGGGGCATCATAGGGTTTATAAGGCAGATATTGACAGACCTTCAGATAATACAGATAAAGATGTTTTTCTGGAGATCGATAACAATTTAGTGAGATTCAATAGAATCAAAAGAAGAAAGAGATCTTCGTCCAGTACGTCCTCGGGCTCTTCATCATCTTCTCCATCAATGGGAGGAACCGAGAAGTTGTCTGGGCAGCTATTTGAAATTGCTACTGCCTCACAACGTGACACGGGTGTTTTTGAGGAAAGTTCAACTGTTGGAACAATTGTCAGGTCTCAAGCTGATAGTCTGAGTGAGTCGGGTAGTACAGTATCATACGATCTTGGAGTGGTAGGCAATGTACCAGTGAAGCCCTTGGTAGTGAAAGACTATTCGGTTTTCAGCTTCCCTCTTTCAGCAATAACTCCCAACAATTACAGTTTTGCAACATCTGATTCGAGGGGGAAAAGTTGTTCAATTGATCAATATCACTATGACAGCAAAGCTACCAGCTCTTCTATATCAGTTGATTTCCTGGCAGAATTTCAGCGAGCACCACTTGTAACTCCTACTTCCAAGATACACTCTGTGAAAAATGTGAAATTGCCATCGATAAGATCAATACTAAATAACAGCTAGTAATCATTATTCCACATAGCTTCAAAACGTAGTCACATGATATATCACGTGTGGAGCCTCATTTTGGTATACGCCACACATTAAGAACCTTTTCCCAAAAAACCTTTCAAGAACATTTATATTAATGGCAAATCGTAAACAAGTCCCAATCATCAAGACCTGGGACTGCCAACGATGGACGTCTATGATCAATTTATTGATCCAACAAGTGTTTCACACTCAATTGCTTGTAACTTCACCTCCCTAGCTACCAAAAACTTGATTATTGTGAAAAACACAATTCTTCAGATATTCCACATCAAAAAAGATCGATTAAACTTGATACATGAATTGAAGCTGAATGGACAGGTTTGCGGAATTCAAGCTATTCGACTGCCATCCTTTCCGCTAGATAATTTGGTCATTCTGACAAAGTTTGCCAAGCTCTCAATTGTTGCTTGGGATATTGACAGACACACAATCATCAGCAATTCGCTACATTTCTATGAACCAGAGTTTAAAGCCAAAAACGTTAATGTTATAGATCACTATCATGAGTCACAGCTCAGACTGGATCCTAACGGTTTTGCTTCTCTTGTGTTCTACAATGACATATTGGCATTTCTTCCTTTCAAACAGGATGATGATGATTTGGATCAAGAAGCCTCGGATGCCAATAATCAGCACAAGGAATATTTCACAGAATCAATAGTTGTCCCAGTCTCCAAATTGGAACCATCAATCACCAACATCATAGACTGTGCATTTCTCTTCAACTACAGAGATCCAACGTTGGCAATACTATACAACAAGAAATTCACCTGGGCTGCAGATCTCTCCCAGAGAAAAGACACTGTCAATTTTACTGTTCTATCTTTAGATCTATCGACTGGATCGTCAACTCCTATTTTAAACGTGGAGGGTTTACCTTATGAGATTTGGCTTGTGAAGCCATTGCCAAGCCCATTAAATGGTTCTCTGCTTCTCGGCTCAAATGAAATTATTCATGTTGATAACTCTGGCAATATAAAAGGAATAGCTGTCAATCCTTTTTTCAGAGATACCAGTGATTTAGAGCTGGTAGATCAATCTGAGTTGAATCTATTCCTGGAGGATGCTAAATTGGAGATACTTTCCCCCTCTAAGATATTGATTGTTGATAGAAAGGGAACATTTTATATCCTATCTTTCAGACTTGATGGTAAAGTTATCAAAGGTTTGTCTATCGAAAAGCTTACTTGTGAGCTTCCTGTTTACTCTCCTCAATCCTTGACCAAATTTGATGACAATTTCGTATTTGTTGGATCAGGATCATCAGACTCTACTCTATTGAAGATTGAACAGGCATCAGGAGGTGCAGATGAGACAAAAATACAACTCAAATCACAGAAAACTCTTGAGGATGAAGACAACCTTTATAATGACGATGAAGATGAGGATAGCAATGGTAATAATGAAGATCTCAAAGACTTTTCCTTGCTCGTCACAGATAAACTAATGAACAATGGGCCTATTAGTACGTTCACCTTGGGAAAGCTTTCTCCTGATCCCTTGATTCAAGGATTAGACAACCCGAATGGAGATGACACATCTATCGTTGCAGCCACTGGAGAATCCCAATATGGAGCTTTAACCTGTTTCAGTCCATCTATCCGTCCAAAAATTCACTCAACCTTAAAATTCAACAACGTCAACAAATCTTGGAACGTTTCAAATAAATACCTTATCACCACCGATCTCTCTAACTTCAAAAGTGAGGTATTTCTGATCAATGACAATTTCAAGGTCTTCCAAAGTTTTGACTTCAAGAACAACAATATTACCATAAATATTGATACAGTTCATAAGCAGAAAAGAATTCTTCAAATAGCATCTACAAACATTTATCTTTTTGACACAAACTTCAAAAAACTGTTCCAGATTAAGGCTGATTTCGAAATCATAACCGCAAAGATCTACGATCCATACGTTATCATCACAAACTCCAAGGGTGAAATCAAGATTTTCGAGATCGACACCAATGGGTTGAAATTAAACAAAGTGAAGCTTCCTGAGTCCTTGAGTGAAATCATCCTGACATATGGTACAATCTCTTCCTCATCCATCTTAAATAGATCAGTCAAGAGAAAGTTGGATGAGTCAGATGTTGAGAATGATAACTTAGTCTTTTTGGTTACCACTGTAAACAATCAAATTCTGGCATTCGAGAAGAATCATGGAGAAACCGTCTATCAGTTTTCGTCCATAAATAAGTTGACTGAAATTTCGGAACTTCAGCCATTTGAAAATCCTGCTGGCCTTATCCCTGATCCTTTCATCAAAGAAGTTGAGCTATTGAAGCTTGGTGATGGTATCTCTAAAGAGGAGTATCTAACAATTTTAACCATTGGTGGTGAATTGATCTTATACAAAACTTATAAGAGCTCTGACAATACCTTTAAATTCTTGAAGGTTGAAAACTTGAATCTTATCACTGGTGCTCCAGAGAATATTTATACTGAGTCAACTGTTTTAGAGAGAAAGTTGACACCAATGACACTGGATGGTAAAACTTTCATCTTCGTTACCGGTAAACAACCTTATGTTATCTTCAAATCTACCAAATCAACCCCAAAGATCTTCAAATTTACAAGTAAAAGTGCTATTTCAATCTGCAAGTTCAAGTTCTCAACCGATCAAACTAGTGAGGAAAAATTCATGTATATTGACAACCTTAAAAATGCCAGAATCTGTTCTATTCCGTTTGGTGAAGGTTTTGATTATTCCCAGAACTTGCCCATTGAAAGACATGTTGTGGGTCAATCAGTTAATAACGTCGTTTATCATGTGAATTCTCGTCTGCTTGTCCTCTCAACTCTGGAAGAGGTTCCGTTCAATGCTGTTGATGAGGAAGGAATTCCTATTGTTGGATCAGATCCAGATAAACCAAAAGCTCTCAACTATAAGAGTTCTGTGAGATTACTAAATCCAAATAATTGGTTCACAGTTGACGAAATAATGTTGAAGGAAAATGAAGTTGTCAATGATATAAAGTCCATGAATCTTACAGTGTCATCGCGTTCCAAGAAGAAGAAGGAGTACATTGTCATTGGAGTGGGAGAGTATAGGCTTGAAGATTTGACAGTTTATGGAACATTCCAGCTTCAAGATATCATTTCAATTGTTCCGGATCCTAACAAACCTGAAGTGAACTACAAATTCAAGGAGATATCAAAAGAGACCATTAAAGGGGCTGTTACTACTGTCACAGAAATAAGTGGAAGGTTCTTGGTTAGTCAGGGGCAGAAAGTTTTGATCAGGGATCTTCAACAAGATAATAGTACTGTTCCTGTTGCATTTTACGATACTCCAACTTACACATCAGTCGCCAAAAGTTTTGGAAATTTGCTATTACTGGGTGACACATTAAAGAGTATATGGTTTTTGGGGTTTGATGCCGAACCATATAGACTATTATTGCTGGGAAAAGATTTACAGAATGTTAATGTTTCAAGTGCAGACTTCCTAGTCGACAATGGGGAAGTTTACTTCTTAGTTGCTGATGATGAAGAAGCGTTGCATGTCCTGTCATATCAGCCTGACGATCCAAAATCATTGGGAGGACAGAAATTATTGAAAAAGACAACATTCCAGACAAATTCCTTAACGACCTCACTAAGAATGATTCCAAAATATGAGGAGTTCTCCCAGGGAGTTGAGAGTAGAAGTTTCCAAAATATTGGCTCCAATACAGACGGATCCTTGTTTAAGGTCACGCCAATCAACGAGTTGACATATAGAAGATTATATATATTACAGCAGCAATTGAGTGATAAGATTGGGCATTACTGTGGGCTGAGCCCTAAATCCAATAGATTCAGTGCCAATGAAGCAGGCATGAAGCCCATCATCGAGTTCAACTTGATTAGATGGTTTGTGTTATTAAATGTTGATAGAAGACGTCAATTTAGTGCGAAAGTTGGGAGAAACACATATCTTGAGATTTGGAAAGATCTGATTGAGATTGAAAATTCTTTGAAGAACCTTTCCACAGCCACCGAGTGACTTGAATACAAGAATTAATGATGAACAGAACGGTTATCAGTAGGAACTGTAGTGATTTTTATCAATGATAATGATCATCGTGATCATATAAAGATGAGCTTTTCCGCGAATTCGCTTTGTGCTTATGTAATTTACACCAGGAAGAAAACATTGAAACACGATGTACTGAAATTTTTGCAGTATAACCGTCATGTCAAGTTGAGCTTCTTTCAGGTACATATAAAGGAGCCTTGAGTTTTTTGTACCAGTTGATTCTTTTACCGTTGGTTACTCGAATAATGGTGGGAAGTAGCAGGAAAACACCCAAAAAAAGCGTTAAATTCTCTGATTTTGATCAGGTTGATGAGATCAAAACATCGGAAGAAATGGAACAAGTTGAAGATGGAATTTTGACACCTTTCAATTTGAAGACCGTTCCGATTCATTATCTACTGATTGCCTACTCAATTTTGCAACAAGATCTGTCACACTCAAACGTGTTTACAAACTTGCTAAACCATCTGTATTTGTTAATTGCATCACAGATTGTATACTCAGTTTTATTTGTTTCCAACATCAGCGAGATTACTAAGAAGAACAAAAAGAAAAGAAGAATCCATTTGAAACTTTCCCAAGATTACAGTTTACTCTTCATTGGTCTGGTGGTAACTCTGGTCCTTGTTCCACCTATTTATGTTGTTGTTGTTTTATTTGGCGCTCCGTTTACCACATATTTGAAACAGAATTTGATTTTGGCAGCTCATCTGTCATATCTTGCTTACCCAATTGTTGTCTCGTTTTTAAAGATTGGTGAGAAGTCAGGATTCTACAAGTATTTGATATCTATAGCATTTGGAGCTTGGTTGGGTGCAATTGCAATCCCATTAGATTGGGATAGACCATGGCAAAATTGGCCATTGCCCATTGTGATCAGTGCCTATTTGGGATCTTTTATCGGTTATTCATTTGGAGGATTGATATGATCCTTTCATAACCTGCCGATTTTGCTCTCAAGCATCAAGCTAAGTTTTCTTTTTATGCTACATCAAATTATAGAGAGTTTGTGTTTTCTTATTTATGGAAAGGAAGGACTGAAGTTATGATAATAATATATATAGGGTCAGTCTTTTCTTGCTTTATTTGAGTTGTTTGTAGATGTGTGATAGTTGGTCGTTTGTGAATAGTCTTGATTGTGACTTGTGAACATTTTTTAGGATGATGGTAGCCGGACCTTTGATCTCATAAAATAGTTGCTCTCTGAGCTTGAAGTTGTTGTATTTGACACTCAACCATTCCCCAAGTTTGGTTGAGAGTTCTAAAAACTTTGAAGGTTCAGTAGGTTCAACGATTTTCTCCTTTGCCACCTTTGGTGTCTGCAATGATCTATATAACGAGTTGTACATGGTCTTCAGTTTTGATACTAGTCCAAAATCAGGAAGTTCAATATCTATAAGCTTTGACTCATTTTTCAGTATCTTGAACCTTCCTTTGAGGTCTTTTGAGTTGAATCCAACAACTGAAGAAGATTTTAGTAAAATGGACTCCTCCTGATCCAACTTTAGGGTAAACAACTGGCCTTCACCGCTCAAGATCAAATTACTGTTTTCATCATTTGAGGTGACCTTGACCCCATTGAGATTGTTTGGTTTTATCTCGAGAGATTCCCCATACCATCCAACAATATCATTTGTATTGAAGACTATCCATTGATCATTCACATCGAGTTCCAAGTTTATAAAAGAGTCATTTGAATTCTTGTTAGACAAAATCATCGATATAGGAGTTGTGGAAGATATGCGATTGTATAACAGAGGTTTAATCCACAGATTGATCACCGACAAGGTTGAGGTTATGTTGTTGATATCACCATTTGCAGCCAGCACTGAGTTGTTTCTGAGATTGAGAATGGATGAGGAAGGTAATGTGATGTTCAATAGAGAAGAATGAATCCCCAAGGGTTGAAATTGAGGGTGTTCAACAAAAAGCCCAGCACCGGTTGAAGTTGGAACGTTTCTGAGGTTTGATGATATTTCCTGGTTGGTAGCAGACTGTGAATAACATCTGGACAGCCGTCCAATTGCAACTCTCTTCATGGTCGGTGTGGTAATGCTTCCCTTGATGAATCTTCAAAGGACTTTTCAATAATTTTTTCACAGTTTCTCGAATTACCTACAATCTTTAGTGGAAAACAGAAAGAAGCTGAAGTGGCTAGAGAAAAGACAATGAGCGAGGCAGATATCCAGACTGAGATCGACGAGTATAAGAAGGTGCTGTCGTATCTTTCCAGTACGGATTTGGCTGAAGTTCTTGCTCCTTTGGACGGCGAAGGAAGGGAGTTTTGGGTCCAGGCAGTGGCTGATCCATCAAAAACGATCAAACTTGACGTGGGAAAAGGCCAATTCAAGCAAATGACAAGAGAGAAGGCCGTTGATTGGATCACAAACAAGATTAAAGAGTTGGAATCTGCTGCTAGATAATGGTTTCTGAACTAAGTGGTTATATATCGATGTGTAACATAAAGTGACCTAAAAGGGAAATAAATGATAAAAAATCAACAGGATCAAAGAAATTTTGTAAACAAACACGAACAATACGAGTACATCCAGGTCGGAGACAATAATGGACAGTTCGAGTGATGATGACATTGAAAATGAGTTCAAGGGGTTGGTGAACACATCCGTGCTGAACAAGCGATATCTTCAGTACAAATCTGGGGTTACTGCGACGTCTAACGATGAGTTCAGTGAGACTAAAGACACTCAATACGAAGTGAAGGAACCAAAGGAAACCAAACGCAAAAAAACCAACAAAGATGAACAAGGCTTGTTTGAGAAGTTTTTGAGGCTTACTTTGCCTCTGGTTAGGCGCAAACCTGTTGCCTTTTTGCTGTTGTTAATCATCAATATCATTCTGATAATTTCCATGACTTCCAAAAATGATGAGATCATACCAAATGTTAAATCTTTTGGTGATATATCCAAATCATTACAGCATTTACAATGGCAAATTAATGATATTAATTCCAAGAACAAAAATAGATTGAATGATTTAAGAAATTACTTGGACTTAAAGATTGATGAGTTCAATTTGAGGTTCACTCAAATTGATAAAAGTATTTCGGATTTGAGTGTCAAACAACAACAATTAGAAAGTTTGAGTCTAAATGGCGTTGATATAGATTCCTCCAAAATTCCAGTGATACTGGATAACCACAATAATGTCAAGGTTCTACCTGAGTTTGAATCATTCTTAGAAGCCCATATCAGGTCTGTTATATTTGAGGATCAAGATATAAAATCAAGGTTCAAAGTTGACTATGAAACATTTGTGGAAAGATATGTGAATCACATAATCAACGATAAAGTTGGATTTATGAGTAAAGATGAAGTATTGTCCCTAATAAATCTTAAGTTTCAAGATAATAAAAAAAGTCTGATTGAGGAATTGAAAAACAATAAGATATCAATTTCATCGGACAAAATACCGAAAAGATTGATCAACTACAATGATGGGAAAAAGAGTGATAATGAAGACAATAGACTCAATTATGCACAGGCTTCTGCAGGTGCAAGGATCATTAATTATCTCACTTCAAGTACTTTCAAACCAAAATACAAAGAGTCGTCTGCATTGGGGTCATTAATCTCTGGCTGGTTCGGTTCTATTAGCTCACCAACATCACAAGACTCAGCAGAATCCAATGAATTGAATGATTTGGACCAATTATTCTATACATCCTCCCCTTTTGTCGTTCTGACTGCAAATGATGGGTATTGGAGAAGTTCAGAAATAAAAGATGCAACCCTCGCTATCAAATTTCTTGAGCCTATTTATCTCACCAAGATCTTATATGATCATCATTTCCCATTGAATGGTGCACTTTTGACCTCAGCTCCTCATCACTTGTCGATATTTGTTCAATCTGATATGAATGATGAACTACTTGCAAAGAGTGATTTGGATACAACATTACATCAGGGTAAATACGTGAAAATTGGTCAATATAGATATGATATCAATGGACCTAATGAACAAGAGTTTGCGATCCCAGATTATTTGAAAAAGTTTTTGATTCGTTCTATATTGATACAAATCAATGATAATTATGGGAATGAATTTTTTACTAGTTTTAATAAGTTGAGAATTGAAGGGCTCACCAGATTTGATATCCACTCCATCAAGCAATTGCTAAAGAACCAGGACATCGATGATTCTATTAAGAGCCGATTTGATGAGTTCAGACAGCATGCAGTAAGGAAAATTGGAGAGGATGATGAGTTTGTATAGAAGGTGAAGGTAGGTAATAATAATCTATAACTTATACGTAGTTACCCTGCTATTCCTCTTTTCCTCCCCCGAAATGGGTCGGACAGGGACTTGGCTCTTTCTAGCTTACTGACTAATGAGAAAGGGTAGGGCCGTATTTACGTATTTTTCATTCGCCTGCCAGTGAGTCGGTCGTAATCTCTCGCAACCCAACCCAACCCAACCAGCTTCATAAATGTACGTTATTGCGAACACCACAGCAGCCAAAGTTTTGCATACTCTCAATACGAAAACATGGCGCAGAGCCAAAAAAAAAAAAGTGCAAATATTTGCTTTTTATTCCCCATTGAAATTTGATTTGAGCACCCATCGCTTCAAGGCTTTTTCATTTTAGGCGATCCTCCCGGCTGTCTCACTGAAATTGTACTTTATAATATATTTTGCCGGTAATTAAATTGTCACATTTTCACCGTTATATAACTATTCACAATTGCACTGTTTTTTTTTTGTTGTTCTTTTAAGTTCCTCTGTCTGTGCATCTATCTATACTCTCCGTTCAAAGATCAGAAAGATGGCCCTGATAAAGTTCTTCAACCTTAAAAGGGAGAAACCGACTCCTGAAACACCACCCACCACATCGTCAAATTCCCAAAGCCCAATCAAAGCACATACCGTCACCAGGAATGAAGACGTTTACGACGAAACAACAGCAACAACCACTCCCTTGAACTCCATCACATCAAACTTCTCCTCCGTCTCCAGTTCCACCGTCTACAACAACTATTTAAACCTCACAAACCACCCAAAACTATCGAAAGAACTGGTTCCTATCATCACTCTTTTAACCTGTCAGAACTCAAGAATATATATCCAGGGCCAATTGTACCTGAATATAGAGCACAATCATCCAGTTCATGGCAGTAGCGACCTGTCATACTCCGCAGTTGACGGTATTATCAAGGGGAATCAGTTCATCATCTATAGGAAAGGCTTAGAATCTCAATTCAAGCCAATAACATTTGATTTACTGGAAACCACGGTCAAATTACAAAGTGCAGAGAAATCATTCATAATAACAAACACTGTCAAGGCTGCTTACCATATCAGGTTCACCGAATTAAAGCCACTCCAAGAATGGATTGCTGCTATCAAACTATCCATCTTTGAATCTCATAAAGTCAATGAAGCCTATACCGCTTCTTTATTAAGTTCTAAAGGTCCAACATTGTCAGATTTGCATGTCGTTTTGGCTGAAAATAGATTTGATCATGAAGAATGGTGTAGTATCAAGTTTGGTAAGTCTGGAAAATGGGTTAACTGCTACTGTGTCATCACACCTTTTGAGAAAAGCAGAAAAGGGCATAAGAATGGGTCCATACAATTCTATACAACAAACAGGACCTCAAAAAAGAACTTGATTTGCTCTATATCAAGGATTGACAGTTGTTATGCTGTTTATACACATGTTGACTTAATTGATGAATCCTCTCTGGTCAGATTGAATGGTGATATCGTCGTTTATAACATTGATGAGAAATTTGAATCAGTATCTAGATCAAATTCAACTAAGAACTCACCAGCTTCAACCTCAAGATCCAGATCAAATTCCATACTTTCAAACTCCACAATTGGTACTAGCAATCTACACAAGAGAGCAAGTTCCATATCAAGTAGTAGCAGTTCACTCGGGAAGAATACTTCCAAAGGTTTGTTACTCCAGGACACTTCTTTATACATTCTACCAAAAGCTCATAATAGTGTCAAAAATTTTGAAACGTTAATTCGTTATCTGATTCCAATCTATGATAGTTTTCAACTTTATGGTCGTCCAAAGAGATTGAATTCTGAAAAATCTGATCCAAGATCTTTATTATTTGGATTGCCAAGTTTACCTCATGTTGAGCATTTGACCGATAAGCAGGCGTATCAATTGATTTCCGATAATTGGCAGACAATTGTTCAATTGGAAGAACATGAATTTGACAATGATGAATCCAACACTTTCAACTTCAGTCAATTATTCATAGCTCAGATTATTTCGCTATACAATGACGACTCTAGACATCAAGGATTTGGTGATATCAAGACAACTCTTATCAGGGAGTCGAATTTTGAAAACCCATTGGTCACTTTCAATAGTTACAACATTTCAGATTTTGATTTATCAAATCCATCAACTCCAAAGACCTCATTTAGCTCCTCTGATCTACCAGCAGCTGGTGCAGAAATATTACAAAAAGTTGGCCATTCGACCTCAAGCACTCAGTTACATAAATTATCACTGTCAACAAGTCCACCAGTAACACATCAAAGAAATTATAGTAATGGTCAAGGATTCAATATCCCCATAGTTGCATCGAACTCTGCTGCTTCTTCAAGATTAGCTTCACCAATATCAAGATCTGGTTCATTCGGTAACTTGAATGCTTATACAAATGCTTATAGCAATACAAATAGATCAAGACGAACTTCAATAACTCCAAGTGTTCAGGCAGCACAATATGCCTTCAAAAAAGAGGACATTCCTGAAGGTGTGGCTTCTTAAAAAGGTTTTCAATTTTTATTTCAATACTGTTTTATATATAGAGTGTTTGCTTTCATGGTTTTTGTCTTGCGTTATGTTTTAAGTGGCGTTTCGTATATATATATATATATAGATTTATTACACAAGTTTTTACACGTCAACTCAATGAAGATATATAGTTACGAAATTAGTTTCTTTGAAAAAGAATCTAGAACATTTAGTATGTACAAGAAGGATAGGCAAATCAATTTATCTAACTAATGATGTATCTCTTTCAAGAGTCACTTCAACTTCTTTTTCAACTTCTTCAATCAATTCTTCGTCCTCTAGTTCCTCCATTTTGGCTGTCTCGTGATATTTTTCAGAATCTGAGTCCTCGTTTTTAGATAATAGTCTATTGAAGGCAGAATCTTTGATAGAACGCAATTCTTCAAATGATCCAGTTTCAACAACATCACCACCTTTTCCTAGTACTATAACTCTGGAACTATGCTTGATCGTTGAGATTCTATGAGCAATTGAGATAGTTGTCAACCCTTCAAATCCTCTTTCTGCCAAGGTCTCTGCAATGATTTTTTCTGATTTTGAGTCTAATGCAGATGTACTCTCATCCAAGATCAAAATTGGTGGCTTCAATAGTAGTGAGCGAGCTAGAGCAATTCTTTGTCTTTGACCACCGGATAGCTGAGTACCACGAGGTCCGACAATTGTATTCAATCCATCAGGGAACTGATCAAGAAATTTTAAGACATTTGCTTGTTTCAAAGCTCTTTGAATAGATTCTTCGTTATAGTTTGAAACTCCGTATGTTATGTTATCCAATACTGTACCGGCAAACAATGATGGTTCTTGTTGCACGACGCCAATATGTCTTCTGAAATATCTCAGGTTGAAATCCTTGATGTTCTTATTATTGATTGTAACCTCACCAGACTTAACATCATAGAATCTAAGTAATAGGGAGGTTATTGTGGATTTCCCTGACCCACTTGGACCAACAATACAAACGTGTTCACCTGGGCGTATTTCAAATGACAAATTTTTGAAAATAGTGATGTTTGGACGAGTAGGGTATTCGAATCCAACATTTTGGAATTTTATTGTTGATTTCAAATCTAGATCAGTAGGTTTATAACCGGTTGTAGATGGGATGGTTGGTTTTCTATCATTTAGCTCAAAAATTCTTGCAGCAGCACCAGCACCTTTCATCAACTCTGAATAGAAATTTGATAACCCAAACATTGAAGAGCCTGTATAAACAGCATACATCATGAATGAGGACAATTCACCCACAGTTAATGATCCATTTCTTATCATTGACGACCCAATACCCAATAGTGTTATCAGTCCAATGTTGGCCAATAGACCAGTGACACCAAAAAAAACACCAGAGGTAGTAGCCTCTTTGAACCCAATTTGAAAAACTCTTCGAACACTTTTGGAGTATCTTGAAACCTCCAGTCTTTCACCACCATAAGCCTGGATTGTTCTTGTTGCGTTCAATTGTTCTTCAGCAACTTTTGTCAAATCACCAATGGACTTTTGTAAGTCTCTTGATAGATTTCGTATTCTACGACCATAGATGAAAGCCATAGCACCTAGAGGTGGCCCAAGCAGTAACATTATTGCTGTAAGTTTCCAACTAACAAGACTCATCATGGTTATACCAACACCTCCACTAAGAACAGCACGTATACCATCAGATAGATTTTGTGTAACAGATCTTGAAACAATTGCAGCGTCAGAACTCAACCTTGAAATCAAATCACCAACACGGTTGTTATCCAAGAACGCAGCGTCTTGTTCCAACGAGGCTTTGAGAGTTCTCGTTCTCAGTCTTGCAACTAGTTTTTCTCCAATTGTTCTCAGAATAATAACTCTTCCAGTGTTGGCAGCAGCGCCAACCAAAAATACACCACCTATAACCATGAAGAACTGATTCATGGACATTCCGTAAATCTGAACGTTCTCAAAAGATTCACTTGCAGAATCCATGAATTTCCCAATAATCATTGGAACTGACATTGAAATGGCTGAGGATATCGCCAAAAGACCTAATGCACCGATCATTGGTTTTGTTTCTGGTTTAGCTAGTTTGAACAGTCTTTGGATATCTCCAAATCCTGAGGCTTTAGAATCATGAGGTGAAAGTTTGACTGTTGATGGAGCTGGGTCTGTGGTAGTGGACTGTTTTGTAGAACTTGAGTTGGATCTTTTTTGATTCAATTGGAATTGGCTATATATCAGCCTTGTCCGCAGAAGTAACTGATGATTTGGGCATGGTTTATGAAAAGGGTGAATTGTCGATGATGGGCTCAATCTTGACTGAAGGTTCGCTATCCTGACCAGCCTTCCTTGAAGTGACATTTCTTCCGTTGCTCACGAATACTAATGGATATCAATACACAATGATCAAATAACGCAGATTGCTTTGACGTCTTTGCTAAAAGCCCATGATCGTTAAAGAAGCTGGAAAACTCGAAAGTGAAGTTTGATTATGTAATATTCCGAGAATCCGAGACTTCTGTCATGTGATCATAAATGTTAGTTGTGATTTGTGAGTTTCCAAAAGAGGGAATTGCAAGAAAATGAAGTGCAGAACTGTTTGCGTTTCTCAGCTGAAATATACAGTAAATTTCTGAATTGGGTAATTCAGGCAAAACATGGTACAAAGTACAAAGTTCAAGGTACAAACGCCGTCGATATCGTCTGCACAATAATCGAAGGTTACCAATAGGGTAATAGGTAATAGGGTCTTCCAAAGTTCGTTTCTCTTGTATGGATGTCGAATGG
The DNA here is from genome assembly GCA_030581995.1 of Wickerhamomyces sp. NRRL YB-2243. Classification (NCBI taxonomy): domain Eukaryota; kingdom Fungi; phylum Ascomycota; class Saccharomycetes; order Phaffomycetales; family Wickerhamomycetaceae; genus Wickerhamomyces; species Wickerhamomyces sp. NRRL YB-2243. The sequence continues at coordinate 48,349 of JAKTWL010000017.1, forward strand.
TCAAATCTTGTGTAGCTAAATTTACAATTTTATATTTGTTAACGAGCGAAATAATATTATTTGTAAACGTCAAACTACGTAATTTCAAAGCGACACAACTTGACAGGCGCTAATTTCCCGATCCCAAAAATAAACAATCATCAATATTGTCCTCCAACCGGAAACGTCCAATACATTCATATGGCTATCAGTTACTTCTATCAGACTGTACTACGTCGTCCATCAATTTCAAGGGGAAGTCGGGGTCAACTGATCAGCTGCTGGAATTAATTAGTGGGAGCGGGATCATGACTTATGAGGGATCATTCAAATAATATTGGCGCGAACAATAAGAAGCTCACTGTACGTCGAGTAAATTATAAAATGATAACTCTAAAGTTCTTACCATCTGCCCAAGTACCAGCTATTAAGGCCACTCGTCGAGTGGAGGATGTATCCTCATGAATTGACCATCCAGTCCCAATATGGCCACATCAGAGATTTGAGATCTAAGACCAGTGAGAAGTGAAGACTCAACTACTCACAAGCTCTAAATTCGTCATGATTTCCTTTTTTTTTTTTTTTTTTTTTTTTTTTTTTTTTTTTTTTTTTTTCTATGTTTGAACCTTTTGCTATTACCACATTTTTTTTCCAAATCAAGAAAAATGACAAACACACACAAACAAC
>JAKTWL010000017.1:49024-255663 GCA_030581995.1 Wickerhamomyces sp. NRRL YB-2243
TTTTCTTTTTTTTTTTTTTTTTTTTTTTTTTTTTTTTATTTTGTTCAAAGCTTGGAACTTATGGATTCATACTGCAAGTTGCAACTCGATGGAAAAAATATAAAAACAAATGAAAAACGCTTGATTTCACTCCCACGTCCAGGGTATTCCCCCCTACCAGACCTCATTTACTACCCCCATTCCCTTGCTGTTGTTCTTACTCTATTCCTCTCACACATTCCACTTCAGATAAAATGGTTGTTCCACCTGCCAACAGTCGAGATCTTCTCAAAGAACATGCCTGGTACGAGTATAATGGCCGCAAAGAGTTTCAAAGTGTCCTGGACTTTGATTATGTATTCGCAAAACATGAATCAATAGCGATCAATGGTCCAAGCATCAGCTTTCAGTCATCAACGAGCATTCAAACTGCTGGTTTTCTCGTGGCTTTGGCAACAGTTCTATATCTGATAACAAAGATTACCAAGAGGCTCTCAAAAGGTTCGATGCCTCAAAATCAACAATACAATAACTATCATCATGCATCTTCTAGCCTATCCGGTACTTTCTTGCTGAGTTCACCCGATTTTCAACAGTGGGATCTTGAAGCGGCCCCTGAACTTTCATATTCAGCAGAGAGTACACCTACCACGTCACCACATCTTTCAAGAGACCAACTTCAAATGAAGACATACAGCTTTGAGAACTACTATCCTTCGCACTCGAACAAATCTTATCTGAATCAACGATACTGAATTAGATACCCAAATCAGTTATTTCATTCTCGATTATACTCTAAATTCCATCCCATCATTTGAATATCAGGTGTTCCTGCCTTTGGCTCCTCTCTTTTTCAGTCAAGCACTTGGACTGTTTCCATTTAGCCTACATTGAAGGTTCGAAAATTTCAGCAGTGCTCTGATGATACAATTCTTCTTTTAATTATCAAATTCATTTTCATATCACCTATCCTGTTGTCTTATTCATCGCAACTTCTTGATCATTGGTGCTGATCAACACATTTAAAGCATAATAATATAGCCTTTTGCACTTGCATCACTCATTGTCATAGCAAAACAGCTTCAAAATATACCCTTCCTCCATTTGATTTCTTAGGTTTGTAGTCTATGCTGTGTAACCCCATTAAAGCAAAATTAAGCGAGATCTTGAAAACGTTATTGTCCAATACACGTGACATTCACTATGTGTCCCCTTCCGTTATTGTCCAACACACGTGACTTTTAGTATGTGTCCCCTTCCGATGGACTTTGTAGTAAGATTTGATATGTTAGACAACTTTTGTCCACCAATGAAACCTTTAATGAGTAAATACCGCCTAGAGACTAAAGAGGGTTCTTCATCGTGATGTTTGAGGAAAAAGTGGAGTCGCATGTTGATTCGATACTAAGAAAGCCACACAGTCTGTTCAGGATTCAGCTTTTCCGTGGTATCATTGACGATTTGAAAGACCGATTGCCTTTCTACATATCTGACTGGACAGATGCTTGGAATTATAGAGTTGTCCCATCTACGATATTGACCTATTTCACAAACATCTTTCCTGCCATCGCATTTGCACAAGATATGTTTGATCGGACTGGTAATTCATTTGGCGTGAATGAGGTTTTATTGTCATCAGCTTTGGCTGGTATAGTGTTTGGTGTCTTTGGAGGTCAACCTTTAACTATTGTTGGTGTTACTGGTCCAATCACCATATTTAACTACACAGTTTATAACATCATCAAGCCACTGGACATTTCTTATTTTCCGTTTATGTTCTGGATCGCCATATGGGGTATGATTATGCATTTCTTGATATCGATCACTAATTGTGTGTCAGCTCTGAAATACGTCACTAGTTTTCCATGTGATATATTTGGGCTTTTCATCAACATTGTTTATCTGCAGAAAGGTGTTGAGATCCTATCAAGACAGTTCAAGCCCGAGGATAATGGAGCATCTGGGTTCGCATCTTGTATGATTGCTATCACTATGGGAATATTGGGATTTGCTGGTAATTGTTTTCATGAAACCAGATATTTCAATCAGCATATACGACAATTCATTGTTGATTATTCAACACCTATGTCTGTTATCTTCTTCACAGGGTTCATCCACTTTGGAGGATATTTGGACAATGTTACATTCGAGAGATTACCAATAACAGAATCCTTCCACCCTACATCAAGAAGCAGCTGGGTAGAGGTAAGTGGACTACCCATAGGTTATGTATTCCTGGCATTACCATTTGGTATCATATTGTCCATATTATTTTATTTCGATCATTCGATATCCGCATTGATGGCTCAAGATTCAAAATATAAGCTGAAGAAACCTGCTGCTTTTCATTATGATCTCTTCCTATTAGGATTAGTCACAGGTATTGCTGGAGTTTTAGGTATCCCCTGTCCGAATGGGTTGATTCCTCAGGCTCCACTTCATACAGAATCATTGGTGGTTAGAGATAAATCTGGTCAGATAGTAGGGACTGTGGAACAGAGACTCACTAACACTTTACAGGGTTTAATGCTTCTGGGGACAATGACGAGACCATTATTGGTTTGCTTGGGGTTGATTCCACAATGTGTTCTAGCTGGGCTGTTTTTCATTATGGGTTCTTCAGGACTACATGGAAATGACATTTTTAATAGATTAAGGTTCATCTTTTCTGAAAATCATGACTCTCCTTTGAGATCTCTTCCAAAGAAAAAGCTTTATTTGTTTGTTATATTTTCGCTGATTGGTTTCACTGCTGAGTTCAGTATCGTGAATACAAAGGGTGCTATTGGGTTTCCTTTGGTGTTATTACTTAGTGTTATTGCAGTTATGTTTTTTGGTCATGTGTTTAGTGAGGAGGAATTGGCGATTTTAGATGGTCCTGTGGCACATGAAAATACGTTAAAAAACCTTCATTGGTGATCTACGTTATGATAGATATAGAAGACGTTCATAATGTACAGAGTCAATTCAGTCAATATATTTTTCATCATCTGTCAGACTTCTAATGTCTTCCAGAAAGAAATCGTATAGCTTGAAACCTGGGATGATTGTTACAAGATGCCATATAGCATGAGCGTCTATCTGCCATCCAAGACTTATGAAATCAAACACTTCAAAACTCATTCCGAAAAGAACTGATGCGATCAGTAGCAGAGGTGTGATGTACAGTGACTTCTTCTTTGGGTTCTTCTTGTAATGCTGATATGCCAATACCACGAACAAAGTATATTGCAAAAATGCAATTGCTATATTAGCTTGCATGTTGTAAGTATAAGACCAATCGACGTTCAGCCTAATAAAATGATATGCATAGAGCAGGACACAAAACATTGAAAACAACCCCCTCTTGAATGTATCCTTATCAAGTCTGAAGACACGAATTACCATAGCATGAAACCCACTAAGTACCGTAGCGCCTGCAAAGAAATAATCCAACCTCTCAGTGACTATGAGATCTCTGATATGAAAAATTGTACTGAAGATCCAGGCACCCTGAGTGATTAAAGTGACCAGCATCACATTATAGTATAAGACTCTCAAGGATCCACGTGTTTTCTGGTATAACGGTTTCACTTTGAGGTAATTCAGATAGTGAGGGATGAAATTTAGCATTGAAAATAAAGCACTGGCAAATTCCTGCGTAAGAAGTATCCTTTTGAACGGCCATTTACCATGAAACTGATGAATCTCCTCATTCTTAGACTCTCTCATTTTGGTGACAAATTGCTGACATTGATAGTCACAGTTTGAGGGGCAATCCCATTGCAAAAGACGAAGTGGTATTGTGACATCCTTGAAAGGGGCTTCCAGAAATCTATTTTGTCCGCTGGTTTGAGTTGTTCCACAGATTAACGACTCACAAGCTTCAGTGCACTCAATAAATTCGTCCAGATTGTCACCAGGGGAGGCTCGTACAAATGCTGCTAGCATTACCAGTGTATATAGCAGTGATTGAGTTCTCATTCTGTCGGTATCCTATGGTGAGATGTGCATTCACACATCGATGAAGGATAGAGATTGAGGACTTCTGAAATTAACTGAGCTATGAAAATACACGAAGAAAAATTACACCTGGACACCACTTCGTTACATCAACACTTATTTGTGCATATCATAGATTAAAGGCTATGTCATTCATCAAATCATTCAGTTAGTCATAAAAAGCACTGCTCTATGGAAGATCTTTGAACAGGCTTCTCATTTTCTTTAGAAACTGTGTTAGATCTCTGGATTTATTGAACTCTTGTAAAGTATTCTCTAGGGTATCTTCTGATATTGAAGGTGTAACATCATCTATCTTATAAGTATGTTGACTGACGTCCAAAACCAAGGAATACTCTCTATCGGGATCCTGAGAGTCAATATTCCTGAACACCAGTCTCAACAGGTCATCTTTGATCCCTTCGATCTTGAACCCCAGTAACTGTTCATAGATAAGAGTTTCAGGAAGGTTGATTTCAGCCTGCTTCTGTTGATTTAGCTTCAGGGTCGAGTATTCGTTTCTTCTATTATCAACCCTCTGCTTCAATTCTGCAACCTGTGCCTCTAGCGATCTTCTTTCTTCATGTAGTTGTCTTTCCCTTACTTTTAAGTCATTCAGGCGCGACTCGGAAGAGTTGGAGTCTATAATATCACGTTCAATGATCTTGTTAAGTTCCTTTTCACGCCTCTCTAGGTCGCCTAAGGATTTCAGCAGTTCTTTGTGTTCATTTTGTAGTTGCCTGACCCTACCAGTATATTGCTCTTTTGCTTTTATAATCTCTGTCTTCTGTCTCGATATAAAATCATTAAATTTCCCAGAAACCTCTTCGATTCTCTGCTGTACTTCGGGATCAAAAGTTCCAAGATTTGACATATTGAGGGGGTGTCTTGTCGTTTGACGTTGAGGAGTAGTTCGATATTCAAGATTTGAGTGAGATGTTTATTATTGTTTTGTTTTGATTGCTTTCAGCGGATTTGTTTATGTTTTTTTAATTCTCATTTTCGCGTACTATTCAAAATTTTGCTGATGTCATCAATAAAGAAGCTCATTGAATTGATTTGTTTATTCAACAATTACAGTGGTTTCTTCCCAATTTAATCAAACTCAATTCATCAGAATGTCATCTTCAAAGGTGAATATAAGTAATGAAGCCACTCCAAAAGTGAAGTTTCTCACGTTCAACACTTGGGGTTTGAAATTCGTCTCCAAATCCCGGAAACAACGTCTCCAAGCCATAGCTGATCAACTTTTAGCAGATCATGAGTCCTACGATGTTGTTGCATTGCAAGAAATCTGGTGTAAAGAAGACTGGGACTATATTAACCAGACATTAGAAGATGTTTTTCCCTTTAGAAGAATCTTCTACAGCGGTATTATTGCTGGACCAGGCTTAGCTACATTATCCAAGATACCAATTGAGTCAACATTCTTATACCGTTTCCCAATCAACGGTAGACCTTCAGCATTTTGGAGAGGTGATTGGTATGTTGGTAAATCGGTCGCGGTGACTCTTCTGAAACCAATAAAGAAAGATTCACATCCACTTGCAATCCTTAACTCACACATGCATGCCCCATATTCTTTATTGGGAGATGCTGCTTATTTCTGTCATAGATCCTGTCAGGCTTGGGATTTTGCGAAGTTATCAAGAACTTTGTCCAAAGCAGGTTATGCTGTTGTTATTGTTGGAGATTTGAACTCCAGACCAGGATCTTTGCCTCATAGATTCCTGACACTGGAGACTTCCTTAGTGGACAGTTGGGAGCAGCTCAATGGGATCCAAGACTTGGAGTATATCAAGACTCTATCACCAGAAGAGCAAATTGAGTTTGGCGGGACTACCTGTGATTCTATATTAAATACATGGAGGGCTGACCGTGATCCAACGGAGGCATGCAGACTGGACTATGCTCTGGTGGATGGAACAAAACTGAAAACTACTAGTGCTAGTGTGAAATTCATTGAACAAATCCCTGGAATTGGATCTTACTCTGATCATTTTGCTTACTCTTGTGATCTGGAGTTTCTATCTAAGAACTCATCCGAGGTCACCACAATCACAGACACCAATAGTCGACTTGAATATCATGATGAAATGCTGGCTCTTCTAGATGACTACAGGAAAACAGCTGAATGGCAAAGAACTTGGAGAGCCGCCCATTTCTTCATTTCTATTTTACTGATAATCGGTTGCCTTGTGGCTGTATCATTCACTTCGAGGGTAGCACCATGGTCCTCTGTTATTTGGGCCCTTGGTGCCACTGCTATCGGCATTACTGGAACCATCGATGGATTGATAGCGTACCTCTTTGGGAGATCGGAGCTTCGTGCGCTGGAAGAAGTCAGACAAGAGGTCACTGATAGTAAGCGAAGCATTGAATATGGAACGTACTAGTGAAAGGGGACCATATTGAATGGAATTCAGGATAATGCTAATCAATGTTAATCAATAGTAATCATAATACTTCTAATCTCCAAAAATTCGTAAATTTTACTGTCCGATTAGGGAAGAAATGGAAGGAGAAGAAAAATGCATCACCAATTCCATACGAAAACAGCCGAACTGAAGCATCTCTATCATTTAAGCGCTAAACAAAAGCGTTATTGCAAAGCATAAACACTCTGCGTTCTCACAAGATGGCTACACATCAGAATTCTTCTCTTGAAGAGACTTTTGAGGCCAAGGACCCTGATGACTCCAGAAGTCGTTCTTCCACTATCTCTTCAAGGGTTAGGAACGCCTCTAGAAATCTGAAGTCGTTATCGCCACCCCCATTTACTAGAACCCTTTCACCAATAAGGTCCACCATGGCAGCTTCGTTTGATACACTCGCAAGATTTGGTACTGGGGGCTCTTTTCCAAAAAAGAGAGACCACAGTTCGCTGGATCTTTCTGTCACCCCTTCCAGTACCACAGACGTTGATGTTGCTCAGCCAACAAACATGGCTAAGAGTTTTGTTTCACTACTGACAACTGCAAGTATGTACAATGGTAATTTACAGGATTTTATAGAAAGTGAGGGAATCAAGGAAGAGGATGACGATGATGACGATAACATAACGGAAGAAACATCTATGGAAGAAACGATACACGGTGATGATCAAAGTGTTGAGATCCCATTAACAAGGAGACCAACCTTATTTGAACTTTCAGTGGAGGAAAAGCTTGAGTCCAAGAGTAAAGCTCTGGCTCTATCACAGAAATTAAGGGATACCTTCAACATAGGCGAAAACGACAAATTCATATCAGGTTACCCATGTTGGTTGATGAAAGATGTTTTGTTACAAGGGCACATTTACATAACTGAGTCACATCTGATGTTTCTTGCTTTTTTACCAAAGAGTGATCAAAACAAAATTGATTTAGCTGGAAATTTATCCATGGAGGCTCTACCATCTCCAAGATTATCAAGGTACTGGGCTGTATTGAAGAAAAGTACGCTCACACTATATAATAGTTCTTCAGAGCTTTACTTCCCCGTTCTGACCATAGATTTGAGATATGCTTTCAAAGCCGAAGTTATTGGTAGTTCAACTCGTGCACCTACTGTTAAGGGGACCTGGTTTAAGATATCAACAGAAACCAAAACCTACAAACTTCAAGCAGACTCGGATCATTCTGCTAGATCATGGGTTGCATTATTGAAGAAACACATTTTTGCAAGTAGAAATAAAGGTGATTGTGTCACAGTAAAGATTCCGTTGCAGAATTTGATTGATATTGAAGAAACTCCAATATTTGAAGCTGCTGAAACTTTGAGACTAAAGGTTCTAGAATCCCCAAATCTGTATGCACTTGATGACTACTTCTTCATGTTTTTCAGTAAAGGCCCAGAGTTTGCAAAAGTGATATCTAGCGCTATTTCCCAATCAGATGAAGCACCAACTATGCTGGACATGGTTGTTGATAGCACTGCTAATTTGTCACTAGCTGAAAAGAAGTACAAACGTCACGCTTTCCCGTTGAGACGAATACTCAAACAGTCACCTTCAAGAACGCCTAGTATGACTTCAGAAGACCCGTCTCCCATTCTTGAGTCAGCAACGCCACCTTCAGTTGAAGAGTCTGTTGTTGAACAATACTTATCGAGAGATGCCTCGGAAGAAAGCCAGAATAGTGCTCATGACCCAACGGAAAAGTCTGAGTCCAAAGGTTATTTGACCCCTTCGAAGTCGCTCACTCAAGCCAGAACTACTTTAGGTAGATGGACTCCCAAAATGTTTAAATCAGCATCTACAATGTGGGCATCAAATCCGGTTCATTATTCTGAAAGAAACTCTATCGAGCGTGGCTCTGAGGACGAATATCTGGCGAGCTCAGAAGAAACTCTTGACGCAACTAAGAGATTTCAAACCCATTTTTCACTGCCAGAGACTGATCTGTTGGTTGCTTCATACTATTCTTATCTCCATAGAAATGTTCCAACATATGGTAAGATATATCTAGGTTCCAAGGAGATCTGTTTTAGATCTTTAGTTCCTGGTTTTCATACAAAGATGATACTACCCTACAAGGATATTGAAAACTGTTATAAAGAGAAGGGGTTCAAGTTTGGATATCATGGGCTTGTTGTTGTTATCCATGGTCACGAGGAATTATTTTTTGAGTTCAGTTCGGCAGTTGCAAGAGATGATTGTGAAGTTTTACTCTTGAAACAATTAGACAAATCAAGCAGCAGTAATTCCTCATTAGATATGTCCCCAGCTGACTCTAATAACGAAGGAGCTTCAGATGCTCAATTGGAGGCTGCAAAAATCAAACTTTTCGAGGATAAGATTCACTCACAAGCTGGTTTGGACGTTCCAATTATCATTGAGGATCATCCATTATTGGATACATCAATCAAGCCAGGAAAGTCATACAAGATATCACTATTGACAATTGGATCCCGAGGTGATGTTCAACCATATATTGCTTTGGGCCTGGGTTTGAAGAAAGAAGGACATGTTGTAACGATAATCACTCATAAAGAGTTTGGAGAATGGATACTGAAGCACGGTCTTGGGTTCAAAGAAATTGCTGGTAATCCTACCGAGTTGATGTCCTTGATGGTCTCTCATGGCTCTATGAATGTTGGTTTGATAAAAGAAGCTTCTAGTAGCTTTCGTGGTTGGATTGGTGAGCTACTCGCTAGTAGTTGGGAGGCATGTCAAGGGTCTGAAATATTAATCGAAGCTCCTTCTGCTATGGCAGGTATACATATAGCAGAGGCATTGGGAATTCCTTATTTTAGGGCATTCACTATGCCATGGACCAGAACTAGAGCGTATCCTCATGCTTTTATTGTGCCAGATCAAAAGAAGGGGGGTAGCTATAACTATTTAACACATGTTTTATTTGAAAATATTTTTTGGAAAGGTATCAGTGGTCAAGTCAATAAGTGGAGAAAAGAGACGCTTAATTTACCAAAGACTAATCTAGACCTGCTACAACAGAGTAAGGTTCCATTTCTGTACAGTGTTTCATCAACGGTGATGGCACCTCCGGTTGATTACAGTGATTGGGTTGAGGTCACTGGATACTGGTTTTTGAATGAAGGTACGACGTATGATCCACCGAAAGAATTAGTCGATTTCATCAAGAAAGCTAGAGAGGATGGGAAGAAATTGGTCTATATCGGATTTGGGTCCATTGTTGTATCGAATCCAAAAGAGCTAACAGAGGCTGTTGTTGAGGCTGTTTTACAAGCAGATGTTAGATGTATTCTTAACAAAGGCTGGTCAGAAAGACTTGGTGGGTCTAGCAAAGTCGAGATTGAGCTCCCTTATGAGGTATATAATGCTGGATCACTACCACATGACTGGTTATTTCCTCAAATTGATGCAGCTGTTCATCATGGTGGTTCTGGTACTACTGGTGCTACGTTAAGAGCAGGTCTCCCTACTATCATTAAACCATTTTTTGCTGATCAGTTCTTCTATGCAAATAGGGTGGAGGACATTGGAGTTGGGATTTCATTGAAAAAGCTGAATGTCAAAAGTTTGTCTAAAGCTCTCAAACAAGCAACAACGAATCAAAGAATGATTGCTAAAGCACAAGCTGTCAGCGAAAAGATCAACAAAGAAGACGGTGTTTCCAATGCCATTAGTATTATCTATAGAGAGTTGGAATATGCTAGAGAATTGATTGTAAGTAAACGGAAGGTTCAAATCACACCCGAGGAAGAAAAGATGATAGAAGATACAGATGAAAATCAGGTACTGGACTCGACGGATTTTAGCCAACTTACAAGGGAGGAGGTTGATAATGTGGAGAACGATGGATCTTGGTTGTTGGTGTGAAGATATTTATAACGTTATTGTGTGTGTGGTCTTAGTGTTTAATTATGTATTTGAAAGATTCGTTCTAGATATCGACTGTCATTTATATCACCAATTTGTAACATCTTCAGCTTCTCCAAACACGGATTCTCTAATCTCAGTCACTGGTTCTTCTTCCCAAGCAAACCCTTCAGAATTTACTATATCTTTACAATTATCCTTCAGGAAATCAATGATCAATTGGTTGATGGAAGCAAACTCTAAAAGGAATGCGTCATGACCTTCAGGAGAGTCAATTTTTTCTAGTTTACTATTGGGTAAATATTCTGCAAGAAACTCTTGTTCAGAATAAGTGAATAATCCATCAGAGCTTATACCAATTATCAGTGCAGGCTGCACCAAACTATTCAATAATGATTCCACTGTTCCCTCTCTATCTCTTGAGATGTCATGAGTATCCATCTTTCTCGTGATTGCAATATAGCAATTAGCATCAAATCTATTGATGAATTTGTCACCCTGATAACGTAGATAACTCTGAGCAGAGAAGTATGTTTGGTGTCTATGTGGGATAACAGAGGATGATGTTGAGTTGGTTGAGGTCGCAGAATCTGTAGAGTTTGATCTTTTGAGCCCAGCACTATCAGACTCTGTAGATTTAAGGTTCCGGCTGCTTCTATTTCCTTCATTATGGATTGCAACATGCTCATCCTTGACTGATGTAGGCAGTCTGGTTTGCTGTATACTGTTGTTCATTGTTTTGATCAAGTTAGGATTTTTTCTACCAAATCTTTGTTCAAAACTGTTTCTTGAACGATAAGTCAATAATGCTGACATTCTTGCAGCTCCTAAACCTGCAGATGGTGGATCATTGGCTGGATAATAGCCATCGAGGTATTTTGGATCTGAGTATATACATTGACGTTGAGCCTCGTTCCAGCTGATACACCAAGCAGAACTTCTGGCACTTGTGGCCAAAGCCACTATATTTTGAACGTATTCTGTGCCATAAAATGCCCATTCTAAAACCAGCATCCCTCCCATAGAACCACCAATAACAGAAGCCAGTTTTTTTACCCCAAGATAATCCAACACCAGTTTGTGAATTCTTACGTCATCTCTAACAGTACAAAGAGGGTACTCAGGCCCATATCTTTTCCCTGTTTCTGGGTTTTTTGTAGCCGGGCTTGCTGACCCATACGGTGATCCTAGCGAATTCAGACATATGATGAAGAACTTTGTAGGGTCAAATGCTCTACCAGGCCCCAGAAGTGGTCCCCACCAATCAGACACATCGGCAGACCCAGTTAACGCATGACAGATCACCATACAGTTATCGCCATTCTCATTCAATTTCCCCCAGGTCTTGTAAGCAACTGGGACATCTTTCAACACATCTCCAGATTCTAGAGTGAACTCGGGAATGATGATGATTTTTTGCTTGTTGACTAACTTTGAAAACCCGTTTTCTGGCTCCTCTGTGATGTGTTTGTAGCTCATTCTCCTTGTGGTGTCTACTTCGGGATCTATCTTATCTGTTTGACAGGCCTTGATTATTTTTTTGGAGATTAAGATGAAGATGAGTTTACTGGGAAAAGTCAATATTTTTTCTATATTTTGGTGGGACTTTCGATGTCTTTTATATAATAGACAATCTTACTGTGAGTCACGTGAAGTTGGCTGTCGATCTATCTGCCCCCAACCGACTGTCTGATAAAAACTACGCATAAATATATCTCTAGTGACACAGGAATTTCCCGGATTTCTGATGCTCTATTCGAGGAACTCTTTGTATATCCAACTTTTAGAGGATGATCCGAGTCTTGTGGTGTTATTTGTGACGTTTTATCCCACGTTTGCAAGAAGATAGTTGTCAGTGCGTGCACAAACTGATCATCGGCTCAGTTCAACACTATAATCAACGTCAATTTTTTCACCTCCATGGCTGAACAGTCGACAGTAATACAGCATTGTTCGGATCGGATGAGGGTGACCATAACAGTACGAGAAATCATCAGATCTTAACTCCTCATATCTTCAAATAGCCTCTAAAATGATAAGAAAGCATCGACGGCCATTATGTTTTTGATTATATAATCAGCGATGGGCAGGAAAAAAAAATTTATATCGAAATTTCTGTTGATGAGAGAAACCGGACAAAACTCCAATTCAAGTATATTAAGAGATTTAGATAACCATGTCTGACGTACCAGAGGTCAAGAAGCTGAGTAAGAACGATATAGAGAAGCTCAACAGTGATAGATACGCAAGAAGACAGGAGTACCGTCACAAACAAGAAGAAAAACGTAAAACTCTGAAGCATGTTAAAATAGCTGAAGCTGCCAAAAGTAAAGATGATGCCAAATTACCAATAAAAAGATTCTACAGACAGAGAGCACACTCAAACCCATTTTCAGATCATCAGTTAGAATATCCACAAAGTCCCGATCAAATGGACTGGTCTAGACTTTACCCTCACTACTTTGATGAAGAAACTGGCAAAATGACAAAGGAAGTCACAATTGCTGATGTTGGTTGTGGTTTTGGTGGATTGATGGTGGATTTATCCCCAGCTTTCCCTGATGCTTTAATCTTAGGGATGGAAATCAGAGTTCAAGTTACACATTACGTTGAGGATCGTATCATTGCATTAAGACAACAAAATGTCAAAACCAATGGATACCAAAATATCAATGTCTTGAGAGGTAATGCCATGAAGTTTTTACCAAACTTCTTTCATCAATCACAATTGGAAAAAATGTTCTTCTGTTTCCCAGATCCACATTTCAAACAAAGGAAACATAAAGCTAGAATCATCACAAACACATTATTATCCGAGTATGCATATGTCCTGAAAGAAGGTGGTATAATCTATACAATCACTGATGTTTTAGATCTACATGAATGGATGGTCAAACATTTGGATGAACATCCATTATTCGAAAGAGTCGGAGATGAATGGGAAGCACAAGATGAATGTGTCAGAATTATGAGAGAAAGTACTGAGGAAGGAAAAAAAGTTGCACGTAAAAATGGAGATAAATTCGTCAAGGTTTACAGAAGGCTACCTAATCCAATCTGATTATTGTCAATATACATGATTTCAATGGTCAAGATATATTCATCATTGAGATTTAAACTAGATTTTTAAACATGTTCTTGAGATGTAACACTTTCTTGATCTGAGGTTAACACACTTTCAGTATCGTTTTCAGTAGTTTGTTTATTCTTCTTCTTAAACGCTTTCCCAACAAAAGAGCTCACCGTTGCACTAGATCTTCTTATTGATGAGCTTAATGAGTTTTGATCACTATTCTTGTATTTCAAAATTTCTTCAATACCTGGAGGTTCAATACTAAAATTTGAAGATCGTGTCTGTGGAACAAAATTGTTTAATTGATTTCTAAAGCTTACTTCTGATCTTTGTTTGGTCAATAGCGGATGATTATTTGGAATCACAGGATCAGGTGTTGTCAGTGCATGTTGTCTAGCTAAAGCAGCAACTGATGGATGTTGCAATTGTGAATCATCATGAGAATAATTTGATTGAGCCTCAGAATCAATAGGTTGATAGCTACTATGAGAGCTGAAAGTGGAGGATTTATCATCAAACAAAGAATCCATATCTTCTAGACTGACACCAGCAGTTTCTGGATAGATGTAATAAACAACGAAGAATGAAATAAAACAAGAAGTTGAATGGATTAAATATAACCTCCAAGTAATGAGTTCTTGAAGAATTGGGGTCATCTCACCAACCAACCAGTTGAAAGCCCAGTTTGAAGCAGTTGAAAGACTTGCAACTTTGGATCTGATACTTAAAGGTGCAATCTCTGGTGGGTATAGCCAAGGAATCGGACCCCATGAGAATCCAAATCCTGCATTGAATATAATAACAAGAATAACAACTATATGTCTTGTGGTTTCAGTATTAACATACAGAGCATAAGAGATAGCAGTCAATGCGAATCCCATTATCAATGCACCTGATAATAAGACAGGTCTTCTACCCCATTTATCAACCAAGATCCATGGGGGTAATGTTGAAGCAACATAGAATAAAGAATTTATACCAGTCATCAATAATGCACCTCTACCTTTCCAACCAGCTTGTTCAAAAACCAATGGAGCATAATACGAAATGACGTTGATACCATTCAATTGAGCAAAAGCTTGAGCACTCATTGCAATCAAAACTCTCTTCTTATAACGCTTGAACATATACTTGTACGAGCTCTCTCCTTCTAATCTATGCATGACGATAGTTTCTTTGATTTCTCTATATTCGTTACGTGCTCTCTCATCTTGAACATCCCCATTTGTTGTCAAGTCAGCAATAACAACAATACCTTCGGCATCATGATTCTTGTTAAGTAACCATCTTGGACTTTCAACAATGATATATGAGCCAAAGAATAATCCAATTGCAATCAAACTTTGGATAAATAGAGGTAATCTCCAAGCCATGTTTGAATCGATATAAGATGCGAAGTAATCTGTCCAGACAGATGACGCATAACCAACTATATTCCCAGTGAACTCAACACAAGCCAGTCTACCTCTTGAATGAGGAGGGGATATCTCTGATTGATAAACAGGGATGACTGTTGTTAATAAACCAACACCAACACCACTTATGAAACGAGCAACTGTCAATGTTTTAAAATTAGTAGAAAATGATTGTAGAGCACCACCAAGGGAAAAAATTAATGAGCCATATCTAATTGAGCGACGTCTTCCAATCTTGTCCGAGATTTTCCCACTCAATAAAGAAGAAACCAAAGCTCCAATTTCTAAAATTGCAACCATCGTACCGATAGCAGCACTTGATGGATCATTAAAATAATCTTTGAAATGATCATTAGTCAACAAACCAGACATGATACCTTGTTCATAGCCAAAAAGAAGTACCCCTAGTGAGACAAAGACAGTTGTGAAGTAAAGTAATTGTTTTCCAACGAGATAACTCTCTTTAACTTGCAGTTGTTGATATTCCGACATTTTGATTGTAAATGTAGATCAAGTGACGTTTGCATATGGGTATGAATATGAATGATGATATTTCTGACCGGTGTGATAGCTGTAACTCTGTAGTATATTTCTAAGATGATAAAGAATGCAAATTCTCAATAATTTTACAACAATAAGCTCTCTTCACTCCCGTTATAACGTATTTATTTGATGTTGAGATACGATATGAAGTCAAAAAAAGGAACGAGGGCTGCGCGTTATTCTATGAGTATGAGGGAGCTGATTTATGATGAGCTGTAACTTGATGAATTATTGAATACGAATATCTCTCAACCAACAAAGCACACCTTGACCTTGTTTCAAACAAGTCAACAACAACACAGTTTTCTGATATTTTTAATTCCCTTTTTTTTTTTTGGCAAAAGGTACGAAATTCACTTCTCATACGCGAATCTACGTCATTACGTCATTTTGTGATTATGTAATAGATTTTGAACATCAGAACACCAAGTAAAAGTAGGAGATAAGATTGTTTGAGGATACTAACTGATGACTTCTAGTTACCTCGTCACTTCTGAATGGAGTTTGATTTAATTCAATATATACTATTAAATTAGCGGAATCATCAAAATCATTTTCTTAAATATTACATCGACGACAAGTTATAATTTATAATATATAATTAATTAATTATATTAATAATTAGCGACTATCGTCGATATTATTCATAAACCCAGCTTTTTGATTTATTAAATTGAAACTACCGGCGCTAGTGATTATAAATTTTTTTTTTCAATAATATTATCAATATTTGATAAGCTGCTATATATTTATTTCAGCTGGTCATCATTAACATAATTCGACAATCAGCTAGCTAATATATGGATTATAATATTATTTAAGCTGAATCTATAACTCATTATCAGTTTAATGATTTCCATGGGAATCTGTCGACGAATTGAAAGCTAACTGGAATTAATTCAGTTAATTCACTAGTGATTATATCCTCTTTGAGTGTTTGACTCATGTTGAACCAACAAGTACATTTACCTGTCCCAGTTAATATACAGAGCCATAAGTCACCATGTTGTTCATATCATCGCTACTAAATCAAAAAAGCTGGCTAATTAATTAGACTTACTCGATTATATAAGCAGAAACCCTACTATAAAACGAGCTCCGCGGCATCAAAAATACGTCGTCGCACGCCTTTATGGACCAATTATGTTTTCAGCTAGGTTGTGAACTGGTTAATCAATGTTCTTTTACCGAACCTGCTCAAACTTCAATGTTATCAACGTGTTGAGAATAAGTAGTAAACTCACTCCGTTAAATTTTTTTTTTTTTTTTTCAATGACACTGAATGATAATATCATGAATATATAATTCACTCGCCGGATCCCATTCAATCACAACTAGTCATGAGAACCTAAACTAACTAGTGACCAGCGGCTAACTGAACATGGTGGTAGGAATGACAATCTTCATCTGTGATCTGATTTTTTGATTGGCTTGATGAGCAACATAAGTACATGTGACCAAGATATTAGACGTACGATGTGTTATCCACGAATGTATTTAATCATTATCGATAAATGTGATTAGATAGATTGAAATTTGACTAAAAGTGGATTCGCCAGCACCCACTAGTGGTCATTAGGAATCAAGATCATATCGAAATATCGAAATTATACAATCATTGAGTGATAGACACCTAGAACCTCAAAAAGTTTTTGATCGAAACTCAATTGAAACCCACAACGTGAAATCATTTGAAGTTATATGAAAAAAAAAACAGACGTTTATATAAGTTGATCAACAATAGGAGAGATCAAGGTCCGTGTAGAGATCAAGAATGGATTGAGCCCACCGGCTACCATCAAACTTTTATAACGACTAACGCAATTGAAAATACAAAGACAGTAGGACCAGTAGGACTAGGCATAAGGCACTAGGCACTAGCTGCTACCTGGGGCCTGACAGCCAATAGCACAGGCTGGATCAAGCAAGATGCCACGCCATTAACGGCCTTCTATAATTTGAATACAACTGCTAGATTAAGAAAAGAAGCCCTCCACTTTTTTAAAATTTTTTTTTTTCTTTTTGTCTATTTTTTTTTTGAGGTTTGGCGAAATTTCGGCGGGATAATTGATTTGATCTTTTGAGCTGTTAAATCTGAGCCAATGAGAATTTCGCCAGACGCCTTGCAAAAGTTAAAAAAAAGTGACACAAATGATGATGTCTCAGTTAACGGTTGATTCTAATTAGTGGGATTGGTATGTTTCCATAAAATTGATTTATGCTTGGTGGTAATTAGATAGTTGTCACCCAACAGCCAGCTGACCCAAGGTAGTTCATATTGGCATTGAGCACCAGTGTTAGCAGATCCCGGGGATTCTCGAAAAATTTGTAGTAGGAAGTAGATACGAGCAGTACACTAGATTAAAGGCACGACGTATAACCAACTAGAGGGTGGTAGTCCTTTGGCTACCTGGCTGCCTAGCCTTTGAGGGAGCTCCTGCCAAAGCACTCATCGCTCAGTCATCAGTAATCAGTCACCTCGGTAGCGGACAGCGGAGCTGACATAAGCAAGGGGACATTATTTTTGAAATTTCGCCATGCCAAATTTTTTTTTTTCTTTTTTCATTTTCTTATCAGAAGTCAGAGATTCGCCCGTTGGAAGGATGCTGACATAATGCCCATGGTAAAGAGGCAGCCATTACGCTTTGAGAGTTTATCCAGGCGCCAGCCAGCAGCTATCAGTTGATCTCTGAGTTGAAAAAACAGTTAACACAGCTTCTCTGTTTATGCATCATTTGCTGTTTGTGCTTTATCTTCATGTGGCAAGGGACGATTCTTTTCAGTCGATATCAACAATTTTTTTTGCTTCACCTGTAATTCTTAACTATGTACAATAGCCCTTTATAAATACCCTGCATCTCCCTTTCTTCTAATTTGATATCCTTTGATTAACTAGGTCAATTGAATCAAAAAAATTAATATTATCATCATGCTCGAAGGTTCTCCATTGAGTCAAGGTGTTGGTTATGGGGTCGTCTGTGGTTTAGGTGCCGTCTTCTCCATAGGTATGATGGGTGTTACTAGAATGTTGAGAAGATATAATTATGAATTACAAACTGCTGAAGAATTCGCAACTGCTGGTAGATCTGTTAAAACTTCATTGGTTGCTGCTGCTGTTGTTTCTTCATGGACTTGGGCCGCTACTTTACTGACGAGTACAACTCAAGCGTATCAAAATGGTGTTTCTGGTGGGTTTTGGTATGGTTGTGGTGCTTGTGTTCAAGTTATCATTTTTGCAACTTTAGCCATTAAAGCTAAACAAATTGCTCCAGAGGCCCATACTTTCCTGGAAATTATTAGAGGTCGTTA
Source organism: Wickerhamomyces sp. NRRL YB-2243 (assembly GCA_030581995.1). Lineage (NCBI taxonomy): Eukaryota > Fungi > Ascomycota > Saccharomycetes > Phaffomycetales > Wickerhamomycetaceae > Wickerhamomyces > Wickerhamomyces sp. NRRL YB-2243. Next base: position 67,608 of record JAKTWL010000017.1, read on the forward strand.
TGGTAAGATTGGACATATTGTCTATATGTATTACGCAATGGCTACAAATATCTTGGTTACAGCAATGTTGCTATCTGGTGCTTCTGCCACCATCCATTTCTTGACTGGTATGCATGCTGTTGCTGCTATTTTCTTGTTACCTTTAGGTGTTGTTGCTTATATTTTGTATGGTGGTATCAAATCTGTCTTTATTACTGATTATATCCATACCATTGTTATCATCACCATTATCCTAACATTTGCATTTGAAGTTTTTGCAACTAATGATTTAATTGGTTCTCCAGGTTATATGTGGGAACAATTGATTGAATTAGCTAAAACTAAGCCAATTAAAGGTAACCATGAAGGTTCATACTTAACTTTCAAATCAGTTAATGGTGGTTATTTCTTAATTATTAATTTGTGTGGTAATTTTGCTGCTGTTTTTGCTGATAATGGTTATTGGCAAAAAGCTATCTCTGCTTCTCCAGCTGCCACTTTACCAGCTTACGTTTCTGGTGGTTTAGCTTGGATGGCTATTCCAGTTTTAATCTCAACAACCATGGGGTTGGCTTGTCGTGTTTTAGAGACTTCGCCAAGTTTCATGTATTATCCAAATGGATTATCATCAGCTCAAGTTAGTGCTGGTTTAGTTTTACCAGCTGCTGCTTATAGTTTGATGGGTAAGGGTGGTGCAGTTGCAAGTTTATTATTGGTTTTCATGGCTTTCACATCTGCCATGAGTGCTGAAGTCATTTCAGTTTCTTCAATTATTACTTACGATATTTACAAAGAATATATCAATCCAAATGCTAGCGGTAAACAATTGATGCGTGTCAATTACATTGGTGTTTGTTCTTTCACTTTAATTATGATTGGATTCGCCATTGGTTTGAATTATTCTTCAGTTTCATTGGGTTTCTTGTATAACTTTATGGGTGTTATCATTGCAAGTTGTGTTTTACCAGCTTCTTTAGCTCTATTTTGGAAAAAATTAAACTTGATGGCTGTTACCATTTCTCCAATTATTGGTTCAGTTGTTGCTTTAGTTTCATGGATTGGTGCTGCTAAAGGTTTATATGGATCTGTTACTTATGATACCTTATTTGAAGATAAAGTCATGTTGACTGGTAATTTGGTTGCCTTATTGACTCCATTGATTTTCATTCCAATCTTTACTTATTTAAAACCAGATGATTTTGATTTTGAATTATTGAAAACAAGAATCCATCGAGTTGATGAAACTGAAGAAATTTTGGAAGTTATCAAATCAAGCTCAGCTAATGATGAAGAAAAATTAGAACCAATTACTTCAGTTGTTACAATTGGTCAGCGTTTAGCTTTATCAAACAAACAAAAGTTGTTGGAACAGGAAACTGCTCAATTAGCCAAAGCTTCAAAGATTGCAGGATTCTTATCAATTTTCTTGTTTTTGGCTTTGATTATTGTCTGGCCAATGCCAATGTATGGATCTGGGTACATTTTCTCCAAAAAATTCTTCACTGGTTGGATTGTTGTTTGGATCATTTGGATTTTTTTCACCGCTGGATTAGTCTGTGTATTCCCATTGTATGAAGGTCGTAAAGGTATTGCTACTGCTGTTAGAGGTATATATTGGGACTTGACTGGTCAATCCCATAAATTGAGACAATGGCAAGAGTCCCATCTAGACGCATTACATGTTGTTCAATCCCAGATTTCTGCTGCTATCCACGAGCAAGGAAATGAGGACAAGATTGGGAACATTGACGACGAGTTGGAGAGTAAATGAGTTCATCATTGCAGCCTAGTTTTAATGTGTTGGTTATATAAATAAATGTTTAAAGAAATTTCAGAGTGGTTTGTAAGTAGTTTGTGGCCCCAACCGAGATCGATCCTTTCTCAATTGCCATCCATCGCAAAAAACATCATCCGCCAAATGAAAACAGTGCGGGAAACAGCACTTGATTTCCAGTTATTAATCGATAATATAAGATCGCAATGGATGAAGAATACGACGTTATAGTTTTGGGTATGTTTGCTCATTCTTTGCAGGATTTTTTTTGTGAAATTTGGCCTCATTTTGCAGTTTTACTAACCAGCGTGGCAGGAACCGGTGAGTTTGATCATTAAGGTATAATAACAGTTTGAAAAAGCGATAAAAAATTGCTAACTTCAAAGTGAAACAGGACTCACTGAATGTGTATTGTCTGGACTTCTTTCTGTCGAAGGGAAGAAGGTGCTACATATTGATCGCCAGGATTACTATGGAGGGTATGTCTTGTTCAATGAGTTGCGGGTTTGTCCCCAGTTTAACTTTTATAACTATTACTAACGTCAATAATATAGAGAATCTGCCTCTTTGAACTTACAACAAGTATGTTTGAATTCATTGATCTCAAGATTTCATCATACTAACACAGTGTTCTAGTTATATGAGAAATTTAAGCCAAACAAACAACCAGATGAATCATTAGGACGGAGTCGTGATTGGTGTGTTGATTTAATTCCAAAGTTCTTAATGGCAAATGGTGAATTAACAAACATCCTGGTTCATACAAACGTTACAAGATATGTTGAATTTAAACAAATTGATGGCTCAAATGTCTTCAAATATAACAAAGTTTCAAAAGTCCCAGCTACAGAATATGAAGCCATTTCTTCATCGTTAATTGGATTATTTGAAAAAAGACGTTTGAAAAATTTCTTACAATTCATTGCTTCATACAAAGAAGATGAAACTTCAACTCATAAAGGTTTGAATTTTGATGTTGATACAACTGATGTTGTTTTCAATAAATTTGGTCTTGAAGAAGCTACAAAGAATTTCATAGGACATACAATGGCTTTGTATGATAACGATGATTATTTACAACAACCAGCAAGAACTGCCATTGAAAGAATCATACTTTACGTCCAATCTGTTGCCAGATTTGGTAAATCCCCATTTTTATATCCGTTATATGGTCTAGGTGAACTACCTCAAGGATTCAGTAGATTGAGTGCCATTTATGGTGGTACTTTTATGCTGGGAACTCCAGTCAAAGAAGTTTTATATGATAATGAAGGTAAAGTTTCAGGTGTTAAAGTTGATGTTGATGGTGAAGAACAAATTGCTAAATCCAAAATTATCATTGCAGATCCAACTTATTTCCCGGATAAAGTTAAAAAGGATGAGAAATTAATCAGAACAATTTCCATTTTAGATAAATTACCATTCAGGAACGGTGAAAATTCAGGTCAAATTATAATCACTGGTAAAGATGCTGGTAGAAAAAATGATATTTATATTGCATTGATTGGAAGTGAACATAAAGTTGCTCCACCTGGTAAATACATTGCAATTGTTTCAACTTTGATTGAAGGTGATAAACCTCCTCATATTCAATTACAAATGGCTCATAAATTGTTAGGAGTAACAAATTTTGATCATACTTTTATGGGTATTTCCGAACTATATGAACCATTAGAAGATGGTTCAAAAGATGGGGTTTATATTTCAAAAAGTTATGATGCTACTTCTCATTTTGAAAGTGTCACTGAAGATGTTAAGGACATATACTTTAGAGTTAATGGTAAACCTTTGAAATTGACCAAATTAGAACAAGGTGAATTCAATGCTACTGCTTGATCCATGTTATACAATTATCTACTTTCCATGTACTCAATTCAATCATACAGTCATCTCTACTTTAAGGATCATCTTCTTACAATCTGAGATATACTACATCTTTTGATATATATAACTCTGTGAGTAAAGTATTATTACTATTATTATTATTATTATTATTATTATTAGTGTATCATAGACGCATTGAGGCAATCCGCATCTGACAAAAGGGACGATGCGATATTCAGAAGCCCCTTATGAAGAAAAAAAACCAAACGGAGGTGAAAGAATGAATTCTAGTCTCTTTTTGTTGATGGTGCAGAAGATATTGGAATTGACATATCAAATTGAGAATCGATTGATGTGTTTGAAGATCTTGAGATTGATCTTGGTAAATCAGAATCAAAAACAGTAGATTCTGGTGAAGAATCAGAATCATCAGCAGAAATTGTTGATAGTGGAACACTCATCATTGATGATCTAGTTTGTCTTGAAACAACATTCAATTCGATACCTTGAGTAGAGGTACGGATTGAATGAGAACGTGCACGAGTAATTGGGGATTCAAATGGATCAACAACTTGATTCTCAATATCATTATCCAATGAATTTCCTAATGGATCACTTTTGAAAATGTTTAATTTTCTAATCTCTGAATATGACCAACGATTTTTTGCATCTTTTTCATTGATTGGTAGATGTTTATATTTTGTGTAAGAAAAGACAATAAATGATAAACATGAACCAGCAATTACATCAATGAAATAATGATGAGTCAAATACATTGTTGACCACCATAACCAAGTGATATATAAGACAAAAACTGGAATGAATTTTGGAAACAAATAAGACAAAAATAAAGCATCCATTGTTGCTGACCCACTATGCAATGATGGGAAAGCACCAAAAACAACTGGAGAATTATCAGAAAAATTTGTAGAATAAAGATCAATATGGATCAATTTATCAATTCTAGCTAATCCACCTGGAGAGCCAGGCATTGAATAATTTGCAGGATCTAAACCATGAATAATTTTATACCATGGTGGAGCAGCTGGGAAAAGAATTTGAATGATAACTCCAATCAAATTCATATAACCAAAAGCAAAAGCAAAAGATCTTAAAGCAGTTGGAGGTCCCCATAAAAACATCAAAGCAGCCACAACAAATGGTAAAGTAAAATGAATCAAACCATATGGTAACCAAGCCAATATATCCAAAAATGGTGTAGTTGAAGTAGCCAACAATTGTGATAAATTATCCCCATATAAAATAGTTTCCATTGCTGGTAAAATCTTGACAGATATAGGTGGTCTATATTGTGTTGGGATCCCAGTTGAAGTGAAAAAAAAGAATACCCAGGTTAAAATAGGTAATGCATTAAGGAAAAATTGTGATGTGAATGGAATTAATAGTGTGAGACCAAATAGTGACAACAGTGATAGCTTGATCAAAATATGCAATGGATTGATGATGAATGCAAATGAAAAAAAGAAACCCAACGTTGAATAATGAAGTATATCATTTCTTGTAAACTTATACTCTTGTAGTCTTTTAATGGAGGTCTTTGGATTGAGGTCCAAATCTATGTTGGCAATTGTAGCACCAGTGGGCCTCTCTGAGAGGAAGTATGAGTCAAACAGGGCGAGTAACCTTGACATCTGTGTAATGTGTTTGTAATTTCTTTTCTTCTTGTTTGTCTCTTTCCTTTAACTAGGAACTTATAAGATGGATAAAGCGCGTGTAAATCTGATTAATTTTTCCAAATGGGGTGCTGCTATGACTGATAACTCTGTGTTGATTGAAAAGTGTGCTGAAATGTGGATTGTTCTGTTGAAGAATTACGAGGGAAGCAGTTTGCGGTCGTTGTTATTATTTGTTCTTTGTTATTTGGTGGACGGGTGGTGGTTGATGTTTTGATTTTATAAAGCTCATTTTTTTTCTAGTTGAATTTTCATGCGAATTTAAAAAAGAAAAAAGGCCAAAAAACAAAAAAAAAAAAAAATAGGAGAGAGACCAAAATAGCCCAATTCGGATATTTGCTTATTTGGGAAATCACTGATCGGCACAATGCAGACTTTGGCCGTTTGTTGATTTTTCTAGATTACGTAATTATATATATATATATGTCACATGATCTAAAGAGTATATCCGACCAATAATACCCTCGGAATGATATCAACGGCCAATTTTTTCCTACTTAAATCTTTTAATCATATTTGCCATGAAATCAAAACATAAATATCAATCTTTAGGTAATTGATCCTAAGGACAGAATGACATCAGTACGTCGCTCTGCAAGAGCAAACAAAGGAAGGAATCAGAAGCTGGAACAAGAACTGGAAGAGTATAAACAATTGCTCGAAGAGTCCATTCAGGAAGAAGAAGGAGATCAGGAGAAAGGTGGTAACAACAATGAAGAAGATGCTGAATCTGTCGCAGAAGGAGATGTCCGATGTTTAGTTTGTGGTACACTCCCTTCAAACTATGACGAAGATGATGACAGAACAATGATTGAATGTGAGTCGTGTAAAACATGGCAACACAGTGAATGTATTTTGAAAGACCCTCATAAAATTCCAAAGGTATATAATTGTAATGTTTGTGATGCATCAAACCCACACTATAAAACGTTAAGCTATAAAATAGATCCAGCAAAGTATATCTCAAAGCTAGAAAATACAAAGAAGACTTCCGTTAAGAAGAGTACAACCAAACGAATAAAAAGGGAAGTGACTCCTAAAAAAACTACCATTGATTATGTCGATGATGGTGATTTTGATATTAAATCGAAACAGAATGGGAAACTTAGTGAAGACGACGATGAAAGTGGAGAAGAAGAGGATGATGAGGAAGAGGAAGAGGAAGATGCTGGCGCCCAATTAGACGCTGATGATGAAGAGTATGATGCTCCTTTAAAATCAACTGGAACTGACGTTAAGAAAAGAACAAGAAAAAATTCAAGAACTTCAACTTCATCCGGTTCTTCTTCAAAAAGATCATCAGTAAGCGTCGTCAAACCAGAAATGAAGAAGATTGATCCAGGAGATATCGAAAATAAGGCAAGATCAGCTGTCACCAAGAGATTTGAAGGGATGTTTTTGAAATTATTACCTGGTCATGAAATCCCATTAGAAACTGGTTCAATTGAAGAGATTTCCCAAAAGTGGGCAAAGAAACTTGAAGATGAATTGTTCAAATATTATCATGATAGGGAAACAGGAAAATTAACCAAAGATTATAAAGAAACTTCAGCTAGAATTTTTGTGAACGTTAAAGATGAGAAAAATATCAAGTTGAGAAACTCAATCATTAATAAATCAATTTCTTTTGAGAAATTGGTGAATATGCCCGTGAATGAACTTTTAAATCCTGATTTAAGAAAAGAAAAAGAAGAAGCAATAAGAGAATCAATGACTCAAGCAACGTTGGAAATTGGTGAGGTTTCAAATATAAGAAGAACTCATAAAGGTGATATTGTATTGGAGAAAGAAGATACAAGTAACAACCAACAATTCGATTTCAATGTTGGTATGAGTATAGCAAATGATGATAAGAAATTTATTAATTCAGAGACCAATGTTAGCAATGAACGTAAAAATTCATTATACGCTTCTAATACTGATCGATTTGATGATTATGACGAACTACACAACAATGATGATAATGGGGTTACTGGTGACTTAGATGCAGAAGTTGGTGATTATGACAACTACAGAGAATTATCTGGAACTCCTGATATATTGGAAGAAGGGGATGAAGATTTCGAGAAATTACTAGGAGAAGAGAAGAAGAAGAAGAAGGAGCAAAAAGAGCAGGAAGCTGCAGTTGTCAAGACTAAACCAATTGAGAAAAAAAAGATTGTTTGGAAAGGACAAACTGTTTTTCCTAGTGTGACCAATTTTGATTCTCAATTGAGTCTTGTTGCAACGACCTTAGCTAATAGTGAGTTTGAGAGATTAACTCCTTATCTTTTTGAACCTAACTCATCATTAGGTATTGAAGGTAGATTAGATGCAAAGAAAGCTGATGATTTCATTACACACTCTGCCACTGCAAGAAGGTTAATTTTTTTGGAATTAAACCATAATGATAATGTTGAAGGATTTGAGAAGTTGTTTAATTATTTCTATTCAAAAAACAAGTATGGTGTTATCATACGTCAAAATCAACCATTTATTAAAGATGCTTATATATTACCAGTCTTGAATAAGAATCCAAAATTCTTGACAGAATTGCATAAAAAGGAACTCCCTGGTACTCCAAATACCAAGAGGATATTTGTCATTTATTTGGTTAAACAAGAAATGATTAAAGAATTACTTCCAAAACCATCACATTTCAATACTGAAGTAAAAAAAAATCCAAATAAACAAAATCTGAACGATGATTATGATGTTGGTATCATCAATGATGATGAATACGATCCTACCAGTACTTCATCTAATTTAAAGTCCAATGATGATGGTGGGTTAAGTTTCTTGTCAAATCTAAATCCAAATGAATTAGCGTTGGTCTATAAAATATTTGATCAATTTCCAGAAACTAAAACAGATCCAAATCTATTGATTCAACATGTTCAAAGAGCTTTAACATCAGGAATCGATGGATTGACTTGATCTACAAAGGTAAGAACAATAAATTGCTACATAATTTACTAATGAACATGATGATATTTGTAATAATAATCATAAATTTCCCCAATGTAGGATTATTTTACATATTAAAAACTTACATATGAAGCAAAAGTTCAAAAAACGATGCCCCTTTTATAAAACAAGTAAAAAAAGATTATACAGACCAGAAATAATATAGTTTCACATAAATATTAACCTTTATTATGATTTTTTCATTATATTTTTAGCTAAATTTAAGCTTTAGCCAAAGCTTTTTTAACAGCAAATCTTTTTTGTTTCTTTAAAACTAAAACTTGGAATCTTTCAAAATCAGTTAAAGCACGACGTCTTTCTCTTTGAGCAATTTTCTTAGCCCATGATGAAGTAGCCCATTTTGAAGAAATTTCAGCAGCTTCAAATTTTTTAGAAACAGTTGAAGTTCTTGAACCTCTTGGTAGATCAAAGGTTAATGGGGTTAAAACAACGTGAGCTAATGAGATAGATTGTCTTGGAACACCGGTGGTTGGACCATCAATTAAAGCCTAATAAAAATATATGTTAGTAACCTGTAATATCAATAGTGAATATAGATAGTAATTCAGAGAAAGTGCACAAATTTTTTTTTAAAGGTTTGAGTGGGATAAGCTATGAAACTTGAGTTGAGATTTGGGGATGCATGTGATGAAAAATTCTATATCTCACTTAAAGTAGATTTCAAATGAAATTACTTCTTTTCCTTCATGGGGGTTTCCATCCTCATATTATAGAATATTTTATGATATTTGTCGATAATTTAAATGAATGAATGAATCATGATCGATTTGGATTATAAATTTAATTGGATTATAATCTCTTTTCATTCTCTTTTATGTAGTTTGGATATATTTGACACTTTCCCATCCTTTTTAATTAATGGTGATTATAAAAACATACTCTTTTGTGATCAATGATTTCAACAATAGTGGCTAATTTACCTTGGTAAGCACCTTTGTTGACTAGAACAACACGACCGACTTCGACCAATCTCCAGTTGGAGGCTTTGACAGTTGTTTCAGTAGACATCTTATGGTATTTTATGTGGTGATGTTGATATTTATTGATGTGTTTTGTACGATGATGTTTGAAAAGTATAGTATTTTTCACCTACCCAAGTTGCCCAAACCCAAAATTGCGAAGATTCTATGGATTTTTCCTTTTGTGACGGCTCTTTGCGTTGGCGTTGGCGCGCTTAAGTATGAGAGGTGTCCGGGTGTACTAATAAGATGGGCCAAAATTGTGAGTTATAACACCTCAACACCATTACCAAAAAATAAAAATCACCAAACCCATGCCCTAATGTATCACGTGCTCTTCTCCAAATAGTCATGCGATTACCCGCGTTTTTGAAAAAAAGGGCAAAAAGAAGAAAGGCGCCAAACCCTAAAAACAAAACAAAATAAATGAAATCATATAAAAAAACAGAAAAAAAAAACACTCGTCTAAACAAAACAAAACAAAACAAATATCTTCAAACTTCTACTTAAGCCTCAGTGTAGAAGAATGCAATATAACAGTATGTTTTAAATCCTAGGAAACATCGCCCATACATACAATAGCAGAACAAACATTAGAGAGAAGGGAGAAAAGAACAATGATTTTTTCTTTATGATGATCTAATTTGCGTTTTAGAACTTTTCATACTCGAGACTTTCGCCGGTTTCATTATGGGGTGATTAGTGGTATGCGACCAATTACTTTGACTGATTTCTAGTGCTATTAGGCCTGGGATGCTTAGCTCTACTGCTCTCTGGGCTGGTCTGTTTTTGTTTTGTTGTTGTTTAAAACCCATATTGGATTCGTTATATAACTAACACAATTATGATAGAGTATGTTTAATTGAAAATTGGAATGCATCACGTCATGTTTATGAAAAGAGGGATTGATATATCGGGATGAAAACAGTTCGCATTGTCCTAGTATTTTCTTTGAGGATTCAAATAACTATAACACCAAGATCTACTCTGAACTATATCAATTCAATCATTGTTGAACTCTTTCAAGTGGGAAGTGATCTATTCACAAGGTTTTTTTTTTTTTTTTAATTAGGGATCATTACTAACAACGTAATATAAGTCATTAGATTGTTGATTATCTTTCTTGATTGTGTCTTTGATATTGTAGATTGGTCAGTGATTATAGATCAAAAACCATGTGATGTGCTGTGCTTGTAAAATTTAATTTTCAGTAATTACTATTATATTAGACTAACTAAGGCGTCAATTAATTTAGTCAATATATTTTCGGTCTAATTTGATAAAAATTTCCACCAAACGTGCTCAGAGTAATACAGAAATCTTTGATTATAGAAATTAGAGACACAACGTTTCTTCAATTGTAGACAACTCACAATTAAATACTTAGGAAATTTCATAGCTTTAAAATCCAGCTAATTTAATTTACTGAAATTCGCGGTTAATTATTATTGAATTAATATTATCAAAGCAAATAAATCATCTCAATCAAAAACATAGCCAAATTAAAACAACAGAGATAACCAAAACTGGGAAAAAAATGTCCAGGTATAACCAGGTTGAACAAGACGTAAGTCCAATAAACAATCATTATTGTCCGCATCATATATATATATATATATATTAACATGGGCTTAATTCCCGGTCAGAACAACAACAGATTCAATGAATTGGCATCAAAACTATCAACTTTTAGAACTATTAATCAAGATATTGGAAACATAGCACAACAGGATAATTCTCTGATTGATTCCATTCAAGACAATATGAGCTCATTGTTTACAAACTTAAAAACAACATCTATCAATCTGACGAGGTCTATGCAAAGTGGGAACTCGATTTGGAGATATGTTGGGATCGCATTGATATCGTTTTTCATCATCTATACGTTATTTAAGTTCTTATGAAAAAAAAAAAACACTTTGTCATATAAATTATGTCATTTATATTTCCTTTCTTATTCATTGGCAATATCTTTACCTAATCTATAAGTTCCGATTGATTTACCCCAGTTTATCTTTGATCTTGTTACTGGTAGTTGTCTTCTTAGATTTTTAAAACTTGATTCATTCAATTTCAAGAATGATCTATTCAATGAGGTTTGTAAATCATCCTCAATCTTATTGATTGTATCAGCCAGTTTGATCTTTGATGTGAATGTCATTGAGTTAATAGTTTTGGAGTTGGTTAATCTAACATTTCCATCTTCATAATAATGAACATCAAGTTTGATCTCTCCTTCAATTTTCTTATCTATAAGTGACACTTTATAGTTTGAAATCCAACGACCATTCCAAAAATTTGAAGGATTTTGTTTCTCTCCAACAATAATCACTTGAATAGTATCGTTAGCATTTGTAAAAACACCTAGGTTGACCTCATTTGGATATTTCTTATTTATGTAATTAGTCAATTGGTCATAAACACCACTCAATTCCTCATCAATTTCGATGCTTTCTTCTTTAATAACCTTTTTCTTCAAATGATCAACTGTTATCCTCAAGCCTTTCACAAAGTCAACAAAGACATTAGCTGATTCTTTGTTGTATTCAGATAAAATGATTGATTGACCCTTTGAAGTTTCAACGGATATAAACTTGTCGATGTTGTATTGTGCAATTGATTCTTCTAATTCAGTGGAAATGTCTCTATCAACAATAACTTTCAAATCTTATCACACCAATGCGTTAGTATTAAAATTATCCATGGGATAATAATCTTCTGCAACTCACCATTTATGACATTTGATATCTATGGGGCATCATGACTGTTAGTCCTCCTACTAAATAATCAATCACAAAAAAAAAGAGCGAAACTCACTTCTCCAGTAGGAGCATCATCAATGATAGAACTTATGATCTGGTCTAATTTGGACATTCTCCTCAAAACACAAACTCTCCTCAAGTCAGAATTAAAACTGCGTTGAAAGATATAAATTAAGAAAAAGCACTAGAAAACTCCGTTTGCGAGTGGAAACGGTGGTTTTTTTTTTTGTATTTAATTACCGAAATTGGTGATTTCCCTCAATCAGAGATTTATATCATCAACAATTAACTGTTGAATAATTATGAAGAGATTACACAAGTCAACTAAAGATATTCTGTAAGTCACTTAGATACTGAATCTGAAAGGGCCAAAAAAATGATCCCAAATGAGTGTATTGGGTAACAAGAAAAGCCTTTTTTGGCTATATGTCTACTAAAGTATATTCAAGTTTGAGAGATCAATTATAGGCATGTTATATATAAAGAGAGAGAGAGAGATAGCTCACTAACGCACAGCTCTTGCTCAATAGGAAGGATACTGGTTAGGAGTTTGTTGTGGGATAAGAGTGCTCGTTTGTGGGATTGGTGGGACTCCAGACAGAGTGGTCTGTGGGACCTGAGGATACCCTTGACCCGTGCGTTGATAAGTAGGATATGGTGCTTCTTGTTGCTGTTGCTGTTGTTGCTGTTGCTGTTGTTGTTGTTGTTGAGTTGGTGGATGTGATGGAGCTTGATACTGGGTTTGCGGAGATTGAGCTGAGGTGTATTGAGGTTGTAGTTGTACCTGTGTCTGTTGCTGAGCTTGTAGTGGGGGTTTAGCATATGTATTGTTCTGATTTTGCTGAAGAATTTGTGGGGATTGATGTTGCTGATGTTGTGGTATTTGCTGTTGAGTTGGTGATTGAGAATCAAAATCATGTTGTTGTGGTTGTTGAGCAGACTGTGTGGAGTACGTTGGTTGCTTATATTGTGAATGTTGGGATTGAGGTTGTACTGACTGTTGTTGTTGTTGTTGTTGTGGAGATAGTGGGTAATAGCTTTGATGATGTTGTTGTTGGTATTGATACTTCAGTGGATCTGTCAAATCCTCATAAATCACAGACGCCTCTTTTAATTTTTGATGCAAGTCTAATAAATCATCTTTTCTTTGACGATATTTGTCAATCAATGTAGCCAATTCAGGTTTGATTAATGCAATTTCCTGATATAAAGTTCTAAACTCATCACTATTTGTCAGTCTAAAAGCTTCATCTGAATTAGAAACACTGGTTAATAAAGCCAATAATTTTTCAACCTGTCTTGATTTTTGCAAAATTTCATTCTCTGTTTCAATTTCTTTAGCAATTTCTGCTGGAGTTGGATCATATAACGGTGTCACGTAGTTGAATGGGAATAAACCAATAGTTCCACGTAATGACCCTTTACCCCAGTCTTTGTAAACTCGTTCGATGACAGTAATAACGTCACCTTTACGGAATTTAAGATCTGCTGGATCTTCACTAAAAGAGTCATACAATGCACGAACTCTAGAAAAGTTCAATGTTTGTTGTGGTTGCTGTGGAGCTGTTACTGGAGCTTGTTGAACTGAAACTGATGATACTTGTTGTTGATAAGAATCTTGAGAATATGAAGCAGGCTGATATGATTGTGAAGGAGATTGAGATTCCTGCAAAGATAAAGCAATTGCAGCTTTCAAGTCTTCTTCCTCTTTCAATCTGTCTCTATCAGCACTCATATGATGTTTTTGAGGTTTCTCTGGTGGGAAATATTGAGAGTATTTCGACTTGACATCTTTGAAAGCAGATTGGATTGGTTTCAATGATGGGTCACTTCTAAACGATTCAGACAATTGAGTAATGACTTGAACAATCTTGACTTTGATATCCTTATGAACATGAGAGTCATCTAGCTTTGAGAGTAAAATAGAAGTGAATGATTTACTAGCGATTTCTTGTTTGACTCTTGAACCACAATTTTCAGCAATTGACGTTAATAAGGAAAGAGTTCTCAATTGAACATTGGCATCACGCTGGTGTAGTTTGTCACCAATTAACTTGATAACGACTTTGGACCCTTCTTCAGGGTCCTCGGTGACTTTATCACAAACGTCTAGAATGTATTGCCAGTTATCTTGAAGTAAAGTGGCATCTGTAGCTTTATCTATCAAAAACGAGTGGTATTGTTAGTATTGATGTGAGACCAATGACATTGATTTAGAGTTAACGTGATCAGACTTACCAACTAAGCGTGTTAGTGAGATTGTATAGTTAGGCATGGAGGAGTTGTCGCGAGGAATCTGTTGGTAACTACTCAATTGAATGAACAAGAGAAGTTTACAAATTCATTTTCTGTGATCATTTTAACTGTGCCTTATAATTTGTGAGCGATTACTACCAGGCGCCCAACTCATGCTATTACTTACCCGGCCCTCAACAACGCCAGTTATATAATATTTACCTCTTTGAAGAATCGAACCTGCAACATCAACAACCCCCTTTTTCCCCCTTTTCATATTTTTGAAATTCTTCTCTTTCTCATCAATCAATCAATCAATCAACCAAAAAAAAAAAAAAAAAAATATCACGTCCATCCAAACAGTCAAAACCAAAACAAACTTTCAATTTCTTTCTCTGGCTTCAATTCAGGCTTATCAATCGGTTCTTCTTCATCCTCATTCATAAATACAGCATATATCGAAGAAACTAAATCCGAGAAAATGGCTCATTCTGACCAGATTCCACCTCGCAATGCGCGTAAGAGAACATCATCTGTTGGGAAAATTGATTTAGGTGATACCAGAGTCAGGGCATTATCAACTTCAGGTTCTTCAAAAGCTGAGAGAGCAGCTTCTTCTAATAGAGTCTCTGCGTTATCAAATACATCCAAAACTGACAGGGAGATCACAAGCAAGATATGGACTGCTTACGTTGAATTAAACTCACGTAATACGTGGTTAACTCCAGCTATCATTTTGATTGTCGTCTTTGGCTCTTATTTATTATCTGGAAACTATACAGAATCGAATCCATTGCACAAGTTTGTTGCAGTTTCATATCATGTTGAAGGAACCCAGCAATATGGTAAAGGTATCAACGATCTTGCCTATGTCTCATTTTATGCCATTTTCTTCACTTTTTACAGAGAGTTTGTCATGCAAGTCTTGATTAGACCATTGACTATTCGTTCAGGATTGAAAAAGTCAAAACATGCCAGATTTATGGAACAAGCTTATTCTGCTGTTTATTATGGTATATCTGGTCCTTGTGGTCTTTATGTGATGTACAACACTGATTTATGGTTATTTAGAACTGATACCATGTATAAAACTTATCCTGATTTGACAAATGATTTTGCCTACAAAGTATTCTATTTGACACAAGCTGCATTCTGGACTCAACAATCTTGTATCCTTATTTTACAAGTGGAAAAACCAAGAAAAGATTACAAAGAGTTGATTGGTCACCATATTGTTACCATGGCCTTGATTTGGTTATCATATGTTTTCCATTTCTCTAAGATGGGTTTGGCTGTTTATATCACTATGGATGTTTCAGATTTCTTTTTGGCTGTTTCAAAACTTTTGAATTATTTAGATTCTGTATTCACTGTTCCATGGTTTGCTATGTTTGTTTGTGTTTGGATTTATCTTCGTCATATAGTCAACATAAAGATTTTATGGTCCGTTCTAACTGAATTCAAAACTGTTGGTCCATATCGGTTGAATTTTGCTACTCAACAGTACAAATGTTGGATCTCATTACCGATTGTTTTTGTATTGATCTTTGCATTACAATTGTTGAATTTATACTGGTTATTCTTGATCTTCCGAATCCTTTACCGTGTTGCATTTTCAGGTGTCACTGCTGATGAACGTAGTGATGATGAAAGTGAAGGTGAGTTAAGTGATGAGCAAAAAAAAACTCAATGAAAATATTCAGATTCTATTAAGGATCCAATGATCAGTCACATCCTCTTATTTAATGAACCCGCAATATGGATGAGATTTGTAATTTAGAGCACTTACATTCTAATAAAAAAAAATTAATGATTCAATAATAGACCAGACCTAGAGACAACGAGTCCATGTATTTACACTGATAAAACTCTATATCTTGTTCTTCTCCTTTATTTACACGTTTACTGGAGTTTGTTCTTTTGAAGCTTGATATTTCTGGAAAGTTCTTAGACGACTTTTGTAACCTAATTGGGCAGATTTTGAAAGAACACCAACAATCAAACTTGTGGCACGAATGGAGTCATCATTTGCTGGAATTGGATAAGTGACCAAAGAAGCCTCAGAATCTGTATCAATAATACCGATAGTTGGGACTCTAGTTTGCATGGCTTCATTCAATAAAACTCTATTCTCAGTTGGGTTCAAGACAACAATCAAATCAGGTTTGACGATTCTTTTACTTTCAGCAACAGTTAATTCCCTACCAGTTGGTTTATCAGCAAGATCAACTTCATGTCTTCCCCAAATGGAGATTTCTGCAGAATTAGTCAAAGTACCTGGAACCCATTTGGATGAAACGTAATACCCTCCCGATCTATTAGCTGCAACTTCTACTGAACGTTCCTGGCCTTCTCTTGTACCAACATAAAGAATGATACCACCTTGTTCAGCAACACCCTCAATGACTTTTGAAGCTTTCTTTAAATAGCTCAAAGTTTTCTCTAAATCAATGATATGAATACCTTTATATTCACCATAGATAAACTGTTGATTTGATGATCTATATAATGATTTTGAATGACCCAAATGAGCACCAGCAGCTAAAAGTTTAGCAACAGATAAACTTGTGGCTTTTGAAGGATGGAAAATGTCATTATGTGGATAATAAACATCTTTGATATCTGCACCCAGGTTTTGGAATATTTTAGATGAGAATGAACGACGTAAGAATAATTCTTGACTTGTGTATGGTTCTTCTGGTAATGACTGTTCTAATCTTGGGAAATTATGATTTCCTGAACCATCATTGAAAGTTTTCTTACCTTCGATTCTTAACCTTTGCTTGTTCAAATCTAGCGTGAATTCTTCAACAAATGATCTTAATTCTTCAACTAATTCTTTGTTTTGTGATAGTTTTGTGGTTAATGGAGAAGTAGTGTTTCCTGATAAAATTTCATATAGTTGAGTGTCTAAAGCTTCTTCATCTGTTTTACTCAGTTTGACCGCACTGTTATGAATTTTCTCAAAAAAATCAAGTTCTTCTTCTTCTTCTCCCTCTGTCGATGTGATTGAAAGTTTCGTGGATTGTTCTAGTATTTGAGATGTATGTGGTTGTGAGGGACGTTGTTCATCATTTGGTTTTATTGGACTTATGGTCGAGGTAGTTGGATTTGCATTGAGCCTTCTGGCACTGCTCGTGAAGGAACGAGATAACGCCCTCGCTTTTTGATGGAAAGTTAGTAAGCAGTGTAACCAATGTAGGAGAGTAGATTAAACTTACATATAGAACGAGAAAACATCTTCAACAAGGCCAAAAGTCCAGATATAAAATGGTTTCCTTATTAAAAATCTTTCAACGACCAAAATCTTCAAGTTTTAAAAAAAAATACCGATTTTATTCACACCCAAACACCACAAAGAGAATAGCATTGATTTCATTTGGACTTATTTACCTTCTGAATTGCAGTTTTTAGAGGAAAATGAAGGCATGAAAGAAGCAATTGTCGGCGTTGAGTATGGTCAGGTTGTTGATTATGCAGTTGAAAAGCTAAAGTACCCCAAAATTGTGTTTCTCTTGTTGGATTTAGACCAGGAATTGACATTGAGCCCAACGTCAAAGAGATCGAGTATTGGATATTTGAAAGAGGCTGAGAAGTGTGAGATAATCAAGATAAGGTCACTGAAGATACTCATCGTTTATGTTGCAAAGCTACTTCTAGATCAGATGAATCCAGAGACTGACAGTCCGTTGATTGTTTCGTGGGGACTGTTAAGCTTTCATGGGACCTCTCCCAATATTGAGTTGGTCCTCAGTAAGCTGTTAAAACTCGAACATATTTTAATAGCTGAGAACTCACATGACTACGATGATTTGCTGAGAAGATGGACTACAATATCTTGCACGTTGTAAAACATGAAAACTTTTCAATTTATATTTCTAGTTTTCCCTTTACTAAAACCAAATTAATAATGCTTTAAAGAATCTAATGTACAAAATTATTTAATGAAAAAAACAACAATCCACACTCAATGATATTTATAACTGTACTATCCCCTCAAATTGATCTATTCGTCGTCTTCAATATTGATGTTGACGACTTTGATATCAGAAGTTTCTCCATCATAATAAGCTTTGACTTTTACTTTGAATTCAGAAGCAGCAATACCAAATTGTTTCAAGATTAAAGCTTTACGAACATCCAATTTTTCACCTTTTTCAACAACATGATATGGTTCTTCAATTGTGATTTTACCTGATTTGATTTTAGTTGGGATTTTAAACTTATTTCTCATTGTTTCTTCTAATGAATGTGACATTGGAACATCATCTTCAATTGGGATCTGACCACCTCTAGAGTAAATGACACCTGCTGGAATGGTAAAATCGATCGGGGATCTTGATTTGGCACGGGAATAATCAGCTTTAGAATAAGCAGTGAAATAGGCAGTGACGGTTTCAACTTCTTCATTTGTGAACAGTAACCCACTAACACCACTGGCTAACTTTGAAAATTTGTGCAGATTGTCTTTGTATTCTTCTTGAACAGTGTCACCAAGAGCCTTTTCCAGAACACGACGTTTACCCAAGATCAATTTAGAGCCGACCCATTCACTTCTAATTTCTTGTAATACTGGAGTTCTAACATCATCTAGATAAAATAACCAGACATATCTATAAGTGTCCAAGGCCTCTCTGACTTCATCAAATATTCTGTCCTTGTTCTCTCTTCCTTTCTTATCAGTCTGGGCTAAAGTCACCAATCTTGAACGTTTAGATCTAGGCATTTTATACTAATTCTTGCTGAATATTCCTAAACAAAACTAGAAATATCTTTTTACTATGCTTTTTAAAATTTTCTATGCGATGAGGGAAGAAAGAAGGAAAAAAAAAAAAAAATAAGCGGAAACAGCGCAGCGTAACCTTTCCGTGTTGGGCCATAGCGTTCCAATGGACCTTCCCTTAGAACCGATTTCTTGGTGAAATAAGTTTTAAAGTGTTCCATTTAGAAGTGAAAGAATTGACTAAACACTCTCAAAGCAAATTCCAGTATTTAAAACGGTGTTGATTGGGCAAATTTTGGGCAATTAATAACCGTTATTTTTAGAGAGCGTGGAAGGCAGCGCATTTCGCTTTTGTAGGCCCACAAATAATTGTTAAAAGATGGCAAAATCCCCAAAACCCATACGTATCATTGCAGATCCAAATATTACGCCACCAAAAAGTATTTTAAGTCCAATCGTCTTATAAGAACGGATATCAGTACTCAGTATACCCCGGAATCAAGCTCATTGCAAAAGATCCATCCGTTTATCGCTTAACATAGTGATTCTTGAAAAGACTGCGCGTTTTTTTTGGAAGGCCAAACCGGTGAAGTCTGCTTCTCATTGATACATCACCATCAAATAATATTCTACAATGGGTAGAACAAGGTTATCCAAAGGCTTAGGTGCTACAGAATCGTCATCGGGCTCTTCCATTCTTGACAAGAAGAAAGCCAAATCGGACGATGTCTCTTTGAAGGAACAAGACCAAAACGAATGGGTTGATGACTCCATGGATATTGATGACGACGATGAAGCTCACCAAGAACACGACCAACCCCAGGAAAACGCTTTAGACTCCGATGATCCAGATACAAGCCTTGTGAGACTTTCCCAACAATATAGAAGATTCTCAGAATCACAACGAAACTCTCAGAATACTCAATCGGACCATGACAACGAAGAAGATGACGATGATGATAGTGCTGAGGGAGGAGAAGAAGGAGAAGAAGAAGGAGAAGAAGAAGGAGAAGAAGAAGAAGAAGAAGACGACGACGACGATGATGAGATAAACGAAGACATGATGAGATCAATCCAGCATACTCACGAAGGACAAGTTGATGATGAGGACGAGGACGAGAATGAGAGCAATAATCACGAGGGTAGCGATTCTGAGGAGATTGATCCAACTGATGTATTTCACGGTGCTCTTCGTTCATTAGCGAATAGACTTGCCGAGGGAAGTAATACGGGCTCAAGTCAAACCTCTGGTTCTACTAGAACAACGAGTGACATGATAGCTGAAAATATGGCTCGTCTATTTCCAGAGGCATTGGGTCTATTTGAAGGTTTAGGAGGGGGTGTAAACATAAGTGGGTTGGTTCAAGGGTTGTTAAGAAGGGATGATCCCTATCTTGTATTGGAGACTCTTAATGAATTATCTTCAAGACTTTTGATGATGAATGGTGCTGTTGCTGAGCGCGGTCTTCCAGTGACCGAACTATCTCGTGCTTTGGTCGGTATTTTGAACGACCCAATGCTTTTGGAAGAACTAGAACTACAACTTGTCGCTTGCAGATGTCTCTATAATTTCCTTGAAATCAATCCTGAATATGTACACAGTGTTGTTCATGCTGGTGCGATTGAAGCATTACAATCCAAACTTCTTGAAATCAGCTATATTGACTTGGCTGAGCAAGCTCTTCAAACCTTAGAGTTCATTTCCAGAGTAGCTGGCCGTCAAATTTTTAAAAAGAACTGTTTGAGCTCGTGTTTACAATACCTGGACTTCTTCACAATTCATGCACAAAGGAAAGCTGTGAACATCACTGCCAATTCCGTCAAACATATCAAGCATTCGCAATTCCATCTTGTTGAAGAACTTTTACCAATTTTAGAAAGAATTGTTATTGATTTCACAGACTCTCAAGAGTTAGAAAGTGCATGGTTGTCCATTGCAAGAATCATCAAGAATTTCAAAAATACTACATTGTTGGAAAAACTGATCACTCCGGATCTATTGAAGAAAATGATTTCCGTCGTTTCAAATTCAGATACAACATTAGCCACAAATCTTAGACTCATCAACTCTTTGTCTATATGCGCACAAAACAGAAAGTTGTGTTCGATGATTATTGAAAATAACCATCTTGTTGAGTCCGTTAACAATGCATTATCCAAATATAAGAAGGGAACTGCCAATTCAGGCATAACAGTTGAAGTTTTGATGGCTGTTCCAAAAGACCTGACTATTGCAATCCTGGATTTGTTTATCGATTTGTTACCAATTGAACCAAACTCCGTCTTTACATTTCCTCAAGGTGACGAGAAGGATTACGCCAGTATTTATGAGCCTTTCAAAGTCTTCATCAATGAAGCGTTCCCGCTCTTTGTCAACATATATCAATCAAGTGTACTCTTTGATATCCGTCGTCGGGTCATTGTATGTTTGATTAGGACTATATCAGCGTTGAAAGACATCAAAGACTTGAAAAATCCTGTGTCCTTGACAAATCTCTTAGCTTCAATAGTTATACAGAACAAGAGCATAATAAGGACTGAGCAGTCGAATTATGGCGGCACATATGTTACATTATTGGGTGCACTTATCATCACTCAAACTCTTATTGAGAAAGACCCAGAATTCTATATTCCAGAGTTTGAAAGAGAAGGACTTTTATCGGATTTATCCTCTTTACTAGAAATTCTTAGAGCTGATGCCAACTACACTGAAGACTCGGGGAGTGATGATTATGACCATGTTGAGGAAGTTGAAGATGAAGAGGTAGAGGAGGAGGCACAAGTTGACTATTATGTTGATGAAGAGGAGAACTATGGTACCGACGAAGATTCCGAGGATGATGAGGATGACGATAGCCAATTTTTAAGTGCTTCACATGGGTATGGGTACACCCTCTTCAAGACTTTGAGTGTTGGTTTCATTGTCAACAGAATGACAAAAGCCACATCAAATATTGAACAGATTTATTTATCGAAAAAGGCATCTGGCAATTCTAAGTTGGAACATTTGAGACTACTAGATGAACTGGCTGGGGATCTAACTAACAAGCAATTGATCGAGTCTTACAACTACCAAGAGTGGGTCAACATCTGGAATCTTTTTGATAAGACTCTATCTCAAGGTTCTTCAACTATTTCAAGTTTTCAGTTGATTAGTTCTGGAATAATTGAGGTGTTATCCACTCTCTTCAGCGACCTGAAGTATGGATCCGAAGGTTGCGTTTGCAGAAATGCATTTTTAGATGTGTTCAGAGGAGAATCATTTGAAGTCTTGGTCAAAAAGTTACAGGAATCTTTGACAAGATCTGAATCTTTTGAAATAATTGGTTGTGGTTTGAAAACTGGAGAAAATAAAGTTGCTTCTTTAGGAAAGCAGCTAAAAGTGAAGCTCTCAGTCATCGATGATGAGGAAAATATCTTTGAAGATATGAATCATTTTGTCATCTTGGTTCATGCGATTGCGGCATTCAGTAACATCGGCACTTTTTTGAAAAGACGTGTTGAGGCCCCATTGATCTTTGGAGCAAGAAGACTTACACCTGCCACACCTAATGGGAATTGGTATATTGAATTTTTGCTAGATGGTGAAGTTATTCCTTCCGACACTACCATCTACGGTGCATTGTACAAACATTTACAAGCAAAAAATCCACACTTTGATACAAATAGATTCTGGTATGAGGTACATGAGATCAAATTCCGTAAAGTTCAAGGTACTCAACCAACGCTGGAACTTGATGATAGATATCCAGAATCCTCAGTAGATGACTTTGATAGCCCTGAGTATGCAAAGACTGTCGCTACATTGAATTTACTCAGAGGTTTGCATAACTTCAATGAAAACTCACAGTCATTCTTAAACTTCAAACTTACAGCCAAATTGAACAGACAACTGGAAGAGCCATTGATTGTTGCTAGTGGTATTTTGCCAACATGGTCCATTCATATCACAAGAAAATACCCATTCTTATTCCCACTGGAAACACGAATTTTTTTCTTACAATCAACTTCATTTGGATACTCAAGACTGGTCCAGTTATGGAATCTCAGAGTCAATCAGGAAGAAATGAACTCCAACGGTAATAATAATAACAACAACAACTCATCGAATATTTCCCTGGGTCGTCCAACGAAATACAAAGTTCGCGTTTCCAGAAATCATTTGTTGCCAAGTGCCTATAAGGTTTTGGAAAAACTTGGGACCAATCCTGGAATTTTGGAGGTTGAATTCAATGATGAAGTTGGAACAGGTTTAGGTCCGACACTGGAATTCTACTCAAGTGTTTCCCATGCATTTGCTCAAAAGAAACTAGGTATTTGGAGAGTCGATGAAGCTGATAATGAAGATGATGTTGTTCACTCAAAAAATGGGCTATTCCCAGCACCGTTAAATTCAAATAATAGTGACTATGCTACTAAAGTGGAACATTTCAAATACTTGGGGAAATTCATTGCAAGAGCATTGCTAGATAATAGAATTGTTGATGTGAACCTGAACAAGTTGTTTTTCGAATTGGCAGCATTTGAAGTCACGGACCCTGATTATAAACTACCGAAGGTGACAGCATTTACTAAGTTGAGGTATGTTGACCCACAGCTCTATGATTCGTTGAAATTCATGAAGGAGAATAAGTCGGCTGTTGCATCTCTTTCACTTTATTTTACCCTTCCTGGCTATGAGGATATTGAGTTGATTCCTGATGGTGCTGATGTCCCAATTGACGAGACCAATGTTGACGAATTCATAGATAAAGTTGTTGAGTATACTATTGGTTCAGGAGTCAAAGAACAAGTGGAAGCCTTTGTTACAGGTTTTTCAGAAGTCTTCCCCTTCTTTGCGCTGTTGATTTTTTCACCGAATGAGCTAGTTGAATTATTAGGTAAGTGTGATGAGGATTGGAGTTATGACACATTAGTTTCTGCTATCCACGCAGATCATGGTTATAACATTGACTCGCCTACGGTCCAAAACCTCTTGACCACATTGAGTAAATTTAACCTGTCAGAACGTCGTTTATTCCTACAATTCTTGACTGGTTCTCCAAGACTACCAATAGGGGGATTCAAGAACCTCAAACCGGTGTTTACTGTTGTTTTGAAGCATAGTGAGCAGGGTTATAAGCCTGATGACTATCTTCCTAGTGTTATGACTTGTGCCAACTACCTGAAGTTGCCGAACTACTCATCATTGGAAGTGCTCCAGCAGAGACTACTACAAGCTGTAAATGAAGGGGCTGGTGCCTTTTTATTATCGTAAATTCAGCTATCAGAAGATGATGGGTTATAAAATACACTTATGAAACATGAAATCAGCCTTCTGGAATCCAGTCCTGCATGTAGATCTCGATTAGCCGAGGTTTCATCACGTGGGATTATGTAGGTCGGATCTCGATTCCGCTGTTTTCACCGGCAACCAAAAAAAGTTCCCAAAGTAAACAAATTAATGTGAAATCAACCGAATTTTTGGGAGAAACAAGTTCCAATTCAGGTGAATTTTGACTGTTGGACATCGACACAAAACCGCAACAATCACTGGTATTCATACGGGTCTTAGTTGTACCACATTCTTACTGGGAATCTTGCTTTATTTTTCACTTCAAAGCACTCAAAATCATAGCATTTTCGCGTGTTGTCATCTCTGAGCTGCTGTTGAAAAACAATCTGGAAGAAACTCTGAAGTAAGACATTACAATCCTAAGGATTCGAGCTACAGACTGTGATCTCTTGACATTAACAGTTCCCAAATTGCCTTTGACTGCTTTCATTATACCTATCTGCTCTCTTTGTGTTTTTTTTTTGGCTAGTTGAATTAGTATATTGATTACAGTCTTTGAATTGGATTGTTAAAACTGCAACAAAGGAGACATCAACAACAAGGTCAATTCTGAAATCTGGAACAGACTTGTACGCTTCATCGACTACCATCTGTCTACCATCTGTCTCAGAAAGCGCTGTTCACTCATTTACCATCGAATTCCTTTGGTTCACAAGTTCTCCAGGCCCCATAAAATGACCGAAAGCTCTTTGCCTACTGATACCTCGTTTCAGAGCTTTGTGTCTTCACAAGACACACCAGATTTTGTTGCGAATTCTAGCCTAGATATACATTCATTGAAAGAAGATACCAAGGATACAATTGCACAAAAGACTGAGGAAGAATTCCTCAATACTCCTAGACGTTCGAAGGTAGATACAGAGTCTGCAATATCGCCAGGATCACTTCCAAGATATCCTGCTACATTGAACGTCAATGCTTTGGCAAGTTCAAATAACTCCCTTATTTCAGCTACTGAGAAGGAAGAAAACACTTCAAATACGGAATCTAACCAAAGCAAAACATTGGATCCTGGTAAACCTCTTGCCTCTGATAAGAGGGTTAATCAGCTGATAAATTCACTGGATGAACCAATCGATTTCAAAAGAGTATCAACCATGAGTACATCCTCAGATGACTCTGTGGAAAGCTACGTCAGCACAGGAAGTGCCTTGAATCCTAACATAAATGGAGACATTACCGTTGGTGTTATCGAGTCAGCTACTAAGACTACATTTTCTAAGGCAACCCCAACTGCTCGTGCAGTGAAATCTCCAGTGGTACAATCTTCTGACCCACAAAGTCCAGTGGTTGACGATAAAACAATCACTGTTGAAACAACCGCTAAACACTTTGAGTTGCGATCCGAAGAAGATGCTGCTTCAGAGAATCCCCCAACACTGCAAGAAGCCGTGCATATTCAGGCTAGAAGTGTTCCATCAGACTTGACAATCACACCATCCGGTCCACTATTACAGCAAAGTTCTTCTGATCATAATCTTCAGGAAGAACATGAAGACAATGAAGACGGACACGATACAATTGAGACAGAACTTGAAAATGATGACATCATATCCAAAGAGAAGGTGAGAAGTCCTCGATTCAATATTTCAAGAATTCAATCCTCCCCTGATGACGTTGCACCTCAGGAGATTCAAGCTTCTGATGATTACACTAAAAACCCAACATCTTCTTACATATCCACTGATGGAGGGTCAAATTTTGAGAACAAAATTATAGATCACTTCATGGGCTCTTCTGAGGAAGCATTGACAAGCGCCAGAGATACGACATTTGATTCGGGACTCGATAGATCAACCGATGAATTTGAAAAACCAATTGCAGCTTCATCCAATATCAACATCTCAAGCCTGAATTCCAGTTTGACTAACATTGCTGAAGAGGTTGGTAATCTGACGATTGAAGAAGAAGAAATGACGCAGTCTGATGAGGATAGAATTCAAACAAATAACTCCAGCACATTTGGTTCGAACATAAATAGTTATTCTAAAACTGATTCTTCTGATTCTTCGATAATACCCACAACTCAACCTGAGACTCCAAATAGTGCATCACAAGAGGTGCGATCTAGATCAATATCAAACCCAGGGATGGTACAGTCGTCTGGGTCGGCATCGCAAACCTCATTGCCCAAGACTGGCTTGAGATCTGCTAGTTCTCCATTTACCTCAAAATTGAATAGTACCAAAAGAAGAAGTGGGAACAAGGTGAAGGGTGTTTTCTCGAATTTTGTCAACAGCATGAGAAGTTCTTCAAGCTCCAGTGAACCCCAGTCCAATAGAAACTCTGCTAATAGAAACTCTGCTGGGTCAGGCTCTGCATCATCATCATCAACACTGAAGATCTCCACACCTTACGATGCAAAACATGTTCATCATGTTGGTGTTGATAAAGATGGACAGTACACTGGTCTTCCTGAAGAATGGGAGAGATTACTGATGTCAAGTGGTATTAGTAAGGTTGAACAGCAGAAAAATCCTCAAGCTGTTATGGACATTGTGGCTTTTTACCAAGATCAAACAAAAAATGCCGAGGAGAAGGTCTTTAAAAAATTTAATCAGGTTTCAAGTAATGGTAAGTTAACATCAACCCCATCATTCAGAACCCCTAAATCTTCACAAGGTGTATTCACTCCTCAATCTCAACCTCAAAGCAGTTTCCAGACACCAAGGCAGAACTCTCCACAGGTTTCAGTGCCACCTGAAGTCACTGATAAACAGTTTATTCCATCAAGACCTCCACCGAAACCACCTCAAAACTCATCACATGCCAACCCCATTGTTTCTCCGCTGGCTAGATCTGCTTCAACAAGCAGTAAAGTACCAAGTTCAAAGTCGGCTAGCTCCACACCACAACTTTCTCATCATGCCTATACATTCTCACCTCAAAGAGCTCCACCACCAGCTCCTCCAAGAGCCCCACCACTTCCACCAAAACATGACGGTGATACCACTCCTCATGAACATCCACTCAATGAGAGAAAACATCTTCAAGAATCTGATGCTCCTCAGTTGCCTCCACCTGTGCCCAAAAACAGTCAGCAACCTGTTCGTGATCCACAACAAGCTGCAATAACTGCGCAACGCAAGAAAGAAGAGAAGAAAAGAAGAAATGCACAGGTTTATGCTAAACTAGCTACAATCTGTGACGAAGGTGATCCAAGTAAGCTCTACAGAAATCTAGTGAAGATTGGACAAGGTGCCAGTGGTGGTGTTTACACAGCATATGAGGTTGGTAGTAATTTGAGCGTTGCTATTAAGCAGATGAACCTGGAACAACAACCTAAAAAAGAATTGATCATCAATGAGATTCTGGTCATGAAAGGAAGTAGACATAAAAATATTGTTAACTTCATTAATTCTTACCTACTGAAAGGTGATTTATGGGTTATTATGGAATACATGGAAGGTGGTTCATTGACAGATGTTGTTACATATAGTGTTATGACTGAAGGCCAGATTGGTGCCGTTTCAAGAGAAACTTTACAAGGGCTTAAATTCTTACATTCTAAGGGAGTTATCCATCGAGATATCAAATCAGATAACATATTGCTATCAATGAATGGTGATATAAAATTGACCGATTTTGGTTTCTGTGCACAGATCAATGAAGTGAATTTGAAGAGAACTACAATGGTTGGTACCCCATACTGGATGGCACCTGAAGTTGTTTCTAGAAAAGAGTACGGTCCAAAGGTTGATATCTGGTCTTTAGGTATCATGATCATCGAGATGATTGAAGGGGAACCTCCATATTTAAACGAAACTCCATTGAGAGCTTTATACCTAATTGCTACTAATGGTACACCTAACTTGAAAGATCCAGACTCATTGAGTGATACTTTGAGAAGATTCTTGATTTGGACTTTACAAGTTGAACCAGAAAAGAGAGGTGATGCCACTGAGTTACTGAATGATCCCTTCATACTAGGTGCTGATGATGTTTCAACTTTATCTCCTTTGGTTAAATTAGCTAGAATGAAGAAAATTGCCGAAGAAGCGGAAAATGAGGAAAACCCTTAGGTGAGGTTATCACCTTACTCTTTAATGAGCAATATTTTTTTTTTTTGCCTGATGTTGTTATTGTAGTCCTACAGATTCCATTGTAATAGTACACATAATACATTTCTGCTATATACAGAAAGAAATAATCAAAACTCCTAAGACCAATAAAGCCTTTAAATATAAAACTTTCCTCTTCACAAAATCCCACAAGAACCCATAAACATAAAAAATCATGATTGAGCAATGGAAACAAAAAATCACCTTTCCATACTATCATCATCATCATCATCATCATCATCATCAGCGACACTATGTCCTCGTGTTTGAACAAAAAACAGTGTAGCATTTTTTTTGCCCTTATTAACAAATTGATAGAAATTACCCATTGGAACTTCTAACGAACAACCTTTAGAGATTATAAAATTGGAACCAGAAAGAGTAACCTCAAGGATACCACGAACACAAAAAAAAACAAAATAAGTATCATCCGTACTTTTTAAACTTTTCACACCACCTGGCGGGACCAACATCATTCCAGATGCAATAAATTCCCTATTCTTATCGAACAAAATGGCCAATTTGAATTGATCGGTGGCAGTGGAAACAGAAGTACTAAAATTTTCTGTTCCAGGTGCCCAGGCAATTGTTCTACTTACCATTTGTTCATCACCATGACCATCATAAGTATTAATCTTCAAGAATCCCTTTTTGGTCATCCATTCTGAACCTTTGATTAGTCCTTTTTTAGCAGCGGCCTCATCCTCATCCTGTTCTATTTCAGACTCTTCTTCTAATATGTCTTCAATAGGCGCCTTAAGACTTCTCTTTCTTGATAAAGGTGCTTTTCTAGCTTGAGGTGGTCTTGAACTTGCTCTCGATTGAACCCTTGAAGGGGCTCTTGATGGTACTCTTGATTTCAAAGGGGTGATGACTTCATCAACGGTGATAACCTCTTGTAACTCTGGAACAACGCTACCTTTCTCCTTCTTATAAACAGCCTTCTCATTTCTCCAAAAAGCCAATGGTGGGAGTTTAATTCTCGTTGATTGTCTTATTGGTTTAGATTCTGGGTTGACGGAGCTTGCTCTTGATTGTTGTTTTTTCAAACTCTCTGCTTTAATGACATGTGTTCTGGAAGAAGGCGAAGGTATTCTTGATGAAGCAACTGTACGGGCTTGCGATCGTCCCCTAGATCGTACAGGGAGTTTATCAGGTAGATCATCATCACTGTCACTAAGTACCCTTGTTTTCAATTTCTTAGTTGTGAACTCCACTTTGTCAGAAGATGATTCAGAAGATTCATCTTCTTGGTCATCATTATCACGATTTTGAGAGCTTGAATGATCATCATCATCATCACTTAGGTCATCCACCTCTTGATCATTATATTCACTAGCAGGATCACTACCACTGACTTGCTCTTCTTCACTTTCGTCATCTTCTTCATTGAATGGCGATGGGGTACGCTGTCTTGATTTTGATGTGCCCACCTTCTTGGAAGGTCTATTCGTTGCTAATTTCTTCGTAATTGATGCAATGGATTTAGATGATTTGGTTCTAGGTTGTAATGGTGAATGTAACTTCGTAGATGCTAATGGTGATGTGTCGTAAATCTTCGGACTTGTAATTCTTGAAACATGATCTCTTGAATTGGTCGACCTTCTATTTGGTGAACGACGTATACTGACATTTCTTTCTAGCTGTTTTCTCCTCTGTTCCTTTTGGAGATCATTAGATGGACTGCTTCTCATTATAGTATCATCATCTGAGGATACAAATAACTTTTGACCAGTCTTCTTAGAGAGTAATGGAGTCGATTGAGATCCGACAAAAGATACTTGATTGATTGGTACTTTGTCAAGATCCTCTTGCATACTAACATCATAATCGTAATCATCATAATCAATGTTATCATCATGATGTCCGTTCATTTGTTGATTGTTTATCACTTTGATTGTTCCTTTTGATTCATCATCAATCTCCATGTTTTCAGCAGAATCAGAGTACTCATCTTTCTCATTACTGTTATTATTATTATTATCATCCAGGGGATTTTCACGAGCATCAGTGAATAAATCATCATTTGTTGGAACATCATTATTGGAACTTAATTGAAGGTTGGGTCTTATTCTACCCACTCTTGATTGTAATGGTGATCTTAATGGAGAATCTCGTATGCTGTTCCTCGTTAATGAATCAGTGTCTGCAGAGTGTGGGAATATTATCCTTCCATTCGAATTGGACTTGTTTGGATCACGATTATTGGAGCTGTTGTTGACTGAAGGTTCATCTCTGAAAAAGTCATCAACATCCTCCATATCATTCTTGTCTCTTCTCACATTTTCTTTAGCAGTGAGCCCGGTCTTTCGGGATTTGACACCAATCTCAGAGAAGTCCATCTTAGTATAGTCTTGTCAATTGGCAAGCAATGACAGTATTGAAGATTGATGGGGGTGATTGTGATCAAAACAAAACGGGATAGTTAGGGAAACTATGGTGGATTGGATTGGAGCTAGGTAAAAGGACAAGGAAAAGGAAAAGGAAAAGGAAAAGGAAAAGGGTGTCGACTTCTGGGAAGGTTTCGTGGTGGCCTTTTCAATGCGACCAGATGTTATAGCAGCAATGGTGCAGTAGTCTTCCCTTTGATTGAAACTTTTCTCAATGATCCTTTATGATGGAGTCGTTGAAAATCCATTGTTTTTGTTTATGTTTTTTTTCCATCATAAAAAACGCAAAGCGTGTTTTTCCGGTCGTAAATATCATGTGACTCGCACGTGAGTGAGGTCGGATGTCACAAGAAGACATTATTAAGGAGAATAATCTACAGGGTCTGGATAGTGGATGCACCAATACGTAGCTCATAACATTAGAAAGTAACACAGCTTACGCAAAGAAGGAGTAGATAGAGTGAGACCATGATGTGGAAAATTATGAAGCATTCTTAACATCTGCTGGGTAGGATTCAGCAGTGCCTGATGCTGCACTAGTTGGAGTTGGGGTTGTAGTAGCAGATGATTGTTTCTTCAATTCCGCCAATCTTTTAGCCTCTTCATGAACCTGTTTTGTGTCATTGACAACATTTGTATAAAAACTATGTAGTTTTGAACCAACATCAGTTTGGATAGCTTTATCAAAATATTTACTCAAATTTGAGCTAACTTTATATTTGCTATCGAGTTCTTGTTGTTTTGATTGTAAACCTTGTTGTTTTGCTTGTAGATCATATTTTGCATCTATGTCACTAAGAAACCTTTTGAATTTATCAGAATATCCATTCTTTTTATCATGTTCAACAGCTTTTTGAACCAAATGATCACCTAAAACATAACCTTGGGACAAATATTCAGCAAAAATGGTTGCTTTTGGCTTGGATTCTTGATCAATATCACCAGCATGTGGAGTTTCAGATCCAGAGGTAGAGACTGCTGATTCATCTGCTTTAGCAGTATAGTCTGGTGGAGGAACTGTTTCAGAGGTGGCAGTGTCACTAGAGGTGGAAGAGACAGTGACTGGAGTACCACCCAATTCAGCACCGTTCAACAACAAGGCAGTAGAGACGGCAGATGGTGAAAGAAAAGTGACTTTAAAAGAATTATCAGCAGTAGATTCCTCAATATTGTCGATTTTACCACAAAAGGCAAAAAACTCTTGCACTTTGTCCTTTGTGACAGTTTTTGGGATATTGGAAGCAATAATTGAGTTTGACATGCTTATGATTTGAGAGACTTTTGAATATGGATTGAATGATTGAACTAATTCAATTGAGTTGGATTAACCTTATTGGAAATTAAGGAAGAAATTTGAGTAAAGAAAGAGGAAGAACAAAAAGAGCAGTGACATTGCTTTTTATGTCAAATTTCAAGTATCCGGCTATGGTGCAATTTCAATTTAAAAAAAGCTTAGATAATCATTATTGGTAGATTGCTACTATTCATGACAAATGTCTTACGTAAATATGATGATAGAGATATTATAGTTGAATATGTACAGTTTCTCATGGGGGGTTTTGATCGTTTTGTTCTGAGTTGAGTCTAGAAAAGGGTTTCTCCTAAAGCACATCTGGCAATAGCACACCCGGCAGTGATGGTATCGGTAATATGAACCTCATTAACACCCAAACTTGGGTTACATTCAACAACATCCAATGCAATTAGATTACCAGTCTCTGCGATTCTTTCTGCAATGAACAGACCTTCTCTTAAAGTTAAACCACCACGAACTGGAGTTCCAGTAGCTGGAACGAATTGTGGATCAATGGCGTCAACATCATAACTTAGATGGATTGGTGTGTTTTCATCATCACCACTGACGGCAGCAATGGCTTTTTCAACAACAGCATTGATACCATATCTATCAACATGATACATTGAAAATGCAGAAATTCCTAAATCTTTAAGAATTTTACGTTCACCAGCATCAATATCTCTTAAACCAATGTATGAAATTTTAGTTGATTTTAAAACAGTTGGTACCCATTGTAAATCTTCTGGATAATTTTCTTTTTCTAATCCCATTAAAAAGGCAACTGGACAACCATGTAAATTTCCAGATGGTGTAGATGATATAGTATTGATATCAGCGTGAGCATCGACCCAGATCAAACCAGCATTTGGATATTTGGCAAAAGACCCACTCACAGTTCCGATTGCAATTGAATGATCACCACCAAGAGTGATAGGAATGGTATTGTTTAAAGCAGCAGCTTTGACAGCTTCATAAATCAATTTTGTAGCTTTACCAACAATACCTGGTCTTTTACAATTACCAACGTCTGGATCAGTAGTTTTTTGTTCTTCAAAAGTTGTATTTTTGAGAGGTTCAGATATGGAAGTTTCCCAGTTCAATTCTTGAAGTTGTTTTTCTAAACCAGCTCTCAATAAAAACTTTGGACCATCTTCAACACCTGATTTACCTTGACCACCAGAAAATGGGGCTAAAACCAAAGTGGCTTTTTGTTCTTTAAAGTAGTTGTATTTAGCTGTGATTGTCGTTAGTATTCATTCATCGCATGGCTAGGTGCAAGCACTCTTGATTTTAAAGATGACATATTATAGGGCGATGAGAATCCAAATAGATCACCGGGTATAATATCATAAGGAAAATCACAAAAAGAGAAAGACTCACGAGAAGACATGTTGATTATAAATTTGCTTGTTTGAAGAAGATGAAGAAGAAGAACGTCGTCGAAGAAAGAAAAACGAAAAAAAAAAGCGGATTCTGGTTTTTTATAGTTAAAATTAGTTGAAATGATCAAATTCGCTTCTTTTATCACTTAACAATTAATTTCCTGTTGATGATGATGATTGGAAGATCAAACTGGCTCATGAAGGAACTATTGAATGATTACAATTCCCTGTAACATCAATAAGCACTCCAAACAACAAGTCACTGAATACAAAACACATACACACACCCCTCAAAACAGTCAAAACAAGCCAAAAATGAACTGAATTGATGGAAAAAAAAACTCGATATTTCTTGTTAAACAAGACAAAAAAACATCACCAAAAAGAAAAAGACCCGAATGAGGAAAGTCGCCGGTTTTGGACGGATTTGACTGTTAAGTGAATGAGAAAGCGAAATGGCTTCAGATATATAAAAAAAATTGGGGGACTTCAACAGATTATATGCGTCTTCTATGACTGTCTCTTTCTACTTGGAGTTGGAACAATACATGTTTGTGTATCTTATATAGTTATCATATTGGGCTATATATCAGCAGCATTTTGTCTTTCACGTTCATAGATGGCTTATTATTTCTTACCAGAGCCACAAGAACAAGAGGAAGTACCGCATTTGCAACCACCTTCACAAGAACAACTTGAGCTGTCAGTACTAGTGCTTACTTCTTCAGGATCTTTATGAAGAACCATTGAGATTATTGGGTGTGATGATTTATGGGTGGTTCCACATTTACAAGAGGATCCACATTGGCATCCTTCTTGTTTTGTTGAACAAGAACAACCTGATGATGACATTTTAATACTTATTTGTGATAATTGTGTGTACTGTCAACCAAGTGTTGGAATTATATATCTATATATACAACAAGTTCTATAATATTTGTGATATAAACTACAAAAAAAATGATTTATTGTTTTTATCACTCTGCAAAAATGCAATAAGCATCCAAACACCACCGTATTATATATCGACCCCACTCCTCTTGTCATTATTAGGTAGTTCCCGTTCTTTTATACTGTTCCAAAATTCAGGCATTGGCCTTCTCCAGTCTAGACCAATACATATCAATCTCCTTCCCACATGTGTTTCTTTGTTCACAATCTCTCAAATTGACAACGAAATCACCAGCACTATAATGAATATCATCACCTCCTTCTGGTAATTCCAACGCTGTATGTAAACTGGCAATCGTTCTTGGTGGGATAATTGTACTCCTTGCTAGATAAATTGGGTGCCATTGTAAGATATGGGTTAAGGCACTTTCAGCATGTTTTGGGAAATTATGATAACTTCTAAATAATTTATCTGTCCAAAATTCCAATAAAGGTTTTGCAAAAAAATTGTTCTTTATAATGAATGAATCCAAATTTAAATCTTGATCAACTTGAGTAACAATCAATTCAACATTTTCAGCTTTTGAATTCTTAAAAGTATGTATGATTCCATTTGGTGGAATGATTGGTTGATCTCTCAACATTATTGGATCAAGAACTTTAGGATCCAATAGATATTTGAACAAATCAATATCATATCTCATGATTAAAGAATCTTCATCCAAATACCAAAAATATTTAGCATTTGGAAATGCATACATTGCACTTCTTAATAAAAATAATCTAATCCATTTCTTATCAGTTTCAACATCTTGAATTATTGGTAAAAATTCATGTATCCAACGAACATAAATACCATACTTCTTTTTTTGGGCATAATTAACTCTATTCTGAACAACTTTGGTTAAATGACCTAATTCATATTTTTCAAAATCAATACCAGTAACGATAACAACCTCTGGAGAACTTGGACCATTAAAAACCTGTTTACCATGATCAAGGAAAGATTTTCTAACTTTAAGCATTTGATTCGTTTCATCCCCCATTTCAGCAATTTTGTTGTTCAATTTTGTATCTTCATCTTCAATCATATCTGAATCTACAATATAATGTACGGTACCAGATGCATCAGTTGTAGTTTGAAAAATACCATCAATGGTCAATTCTCTCAACAATGGAGCATGCTCAATACTTGGAAAAATCAAAGGGGATTTAGTATAGATATCTTTTGAATTGAACCCATGATATTTGGGATAACGACGACTCTTATTGTAATAATGACTATGTGAAGTGAATTTCAAAATGATAAATATAGAGATAATCAACAATCCCAAAACTGTAAGGATTTTCTTGGAGTTTCTTTTAAACTTCAGGGAAAGATTGTTCGACTGTGGTTTGAACCTGTTGTTGTACGCCAGCTGCATCTTTATGAACTATCGGATCAACCCAAACTTCTCCAGACTGCAAGCCTCTTCTTTTTTCAAACGTTTTTTGTTGTTAGTTTTGAGACGTAAATAATCCAAAAACTTTTTGATCGAAAAGTACAAGAAAATCAATTCCGACTTACTCTTATGTTGAACACGTGTTGTTTTTCTTCTGGAGCCCTCGGAAGTCCCACTTTCACCACCAAAAAATTTTTCATTGGAAAAATCCGTTGATAAAGACGAGAAGCGTAGTGATTTTGAATCCAATTATCTTTCAAGAAGCGATGACTGGTCAATCTTATATCACTGTGGATGGTGCTCTATCCGATAGTGTTGTCGAATATGCTGCTGTGTTGGATTTTCATAACGAAAATCTAGATTTTGCTACCAAAACTCAATTTTTTGAAGAACAAGTTGAAGATGAAGATGAAGATGACGAAATCATTTATAAAGATGAATTATACGAAGAAGTTGCTGAATCGTACAAATATCTAACAAATATTCCAGATAAGGAGTTTGAAAGTGTTGTTAACTTGGCCATTTATATCTTGACATTCTCTAAAGATTTTGATTTATTATTAAAGAAGTTCCTCGTTAACCTGATCCAAGTTTTCGAATTCAATGATAGTTCAGTTAAAATTGTTAGAAACAAAAGAAAATCTTTGAAAATTACATCAATCATATCAATTCTATCAAACGTTTTCAATTTGACTGATTTAGTTGAATATACCACTAAAGTTTTCATATTTGATTTGATATTAAATTTAGTTTCAATCTTAGATAACAGTGAAATTTTAGTTCCAATTACAAACCAAGTTGAATTATTACTATTAAATGAATCATCAACCCCATCGGAAGAAACAAGAGCCGTTATTATCAAACTAGCCAAACTAATCAAACCAACTGATGAATCTAAAAGTTTGAAACTATATGAAGTAGCAATTACAAAAATTCCATCTCCATCAACTTCAATCATTGAAGAATATTTAACTGAAAGTTTAAACTCAAAGAACTTGATTGATTTGACCTCAATCGTTTCACCATCAGCTACCTCTTTTGAAATCCCATCGTTATACACATCTCTAATCAAAGATTACCTTTCATTACCATCATTAGATTTCCAATCTAAAATATCATCATACAGTCAATTAAAATCATTAGATTTCAATCAAATATCGTTGAAGAATCAATATTTAACATTGGCTAAACTAGCTCTAAATTCAAATCAAATCAAATACACTGAAATATCTTCCAGTTTGAACGTTAAACCTGAGGAAGTTGAGAGATTCATCATTGATGCCATTAAATTAAAAGTTTTGGAAGGTAAACTATCACAATCTACTGAATCTTTATTGGTTTACAAAGTTAACTTGATTGTTAAAGAGATTGAATTGAAAGACTGGTTAGAGATCAAAAAAAACTTGCTAGAATGGAGATCCAAGTTGATGGATGTTAAGAGTTTGATTGAGCAATCACAAAAGAAAAAATCCGTCAAGGCATAGCTCTTCAGTGTTTAAGAACAATGTAAAATTTACTCAGTATAATATTGGATCATCATGATTATGTAATATTATTATCACGTGGAAACTCACGTGATTGAAACACGGAACGCGCTCCCTGGAAAAATAAAAATAAAAATAAAAAACGCCAAAACCGAAGGAACATAATGAAAAGATTTTCATTTTGACCGTGTTTTTGTTTACGTTTCGCTTCCATCGCTACCTGCAGAAAAGATCATGTCGGATTGTTTCAAAGGTTCAAATAATTAAACGCCAAATTGGCGTTGTACTGATATTAATAAAATCTTCTACGCCTTCTTCTTCATTAATCAATTTACTCCAACCTTGGATATAGTCATTAGTCAATCAATTAACATGGTGCTGGACATATTTCAACCACATTCAGTTAACGTTTACTCTGATTCTAGTTCTGGTGTTCGTGGCGCTGGTATTAGTGATGGTTCAATGAAGTATAATGATCTGGTTCAACTACACACATCCTTAATCTTTGATATCAAAACCTCTGAAACGAACTATAAGCTTCAACTGTCCAAACTTTTAGCGTGTTGTTCACCATTGAAATCCAATCTCACATCCTCAAATGCTTTCACAAAGACAGTCAGAAGGTTAATAGCACATCATACTGAGCTATCTAGACTGATCATTACCAATGATCAAATTGAGTGTATGGGAAATTTCATAGACTGGTGCGGATCTGCTATTCCAATCTATGAGAATTATATCGAGCAATACCAATTGAATAAAGATATGGTTGATATGGAAATTCAATTGAAAAAGACTCCATTGATTAGAATTAACCAGTTGAACAAATTTCTTGTGAAATTGAAAGATGTCAATAAAAAATTAAACATATCAATGTTCTGCAACCATCAAAACATTTTGAGTAATTTTAATCAATTGGTGATACTGGCTAAGAATAAGATTGAATCGGAGAACCTATCATTGGATTTGAACTGTTTCTATTTTGACAAAGTGAAAGAATTGGACGATAGCTTTACCACTACTGTTGGATATTTTGAGACTTCAGATATTTTAAAGAGAGATTATTTCAAATTCGAGATACTTCATCCAATATTCCAGAAAAATGATATATTGGTTGAGATCTTCCATTTGGAAAACAATACTCTTGCCATATGTTCTGTTGAATCAGTGGGAAGAAGTCTGATCTTTCCTCCTTTGAAACTGAATGAATTTGAATTGATAAATAACGATCTAAGTCTGATCCATCTTGTCAAATTTTTGGAAAATCGTGATGGGATCCATAATTATGGTAGAATTGAGTTAAAGTTCACTTGCCCTGAAGAAGAACAGACACTTGAGTGGAACAAAATCTTTCAAACTTTGAATAACTCTTATCAACATGAAGTATTTACCAGACGTCATGAAAAATTACATACTTTGAAAAACTCAAGAGTTGGATTAGGCTTACATATGAATCAAGAAACTTTAGGAGGAGGCTCGGCCCTCAGAAGATCTTCCCCAATGATTGCCAAACATACTTCTTTAAATTATCATCAACACAATCATCAGAACAGATCTATATTATCTGAAGTCTCATCCAGTCAATTGAATAGTCAGGACCACAATCTTTCAAAACCACTTCTTGATGCTAGTGACAATTCCAACTCATTCATGAGCGAAGTTGAGAACGCTTTGGGTACCACTAATACAACCATTAATGTCTCCCCAAAGTTGAAGGACGTTTCGACCTCACCATTAAAAATCAAGAAACCTATTGCATTGTATGGAAAAGAAGAGCAAAACAACTCTTCTGCTTCATTACCAAATCTTAAACAATCATCAAAATCATTGAATATCAATCATCAATTGGCAAGTTCAACCTCTGATCTATCCAAATTTGACAATATCAAACCTGATTTCAAGATTAAAAGACGAAAATCAATCTTCAACATATTCTCCAAAAAGAATCGTGAGATTGATGATGAGCCTGAATTTGAGATTGTGACCAAAGAGTCACTGTCAAAGTCTACCTCACTTAAAAGCTTGAGAGAAGAGATCGTTACAAGCAGTCTGTCCAAACCATCACTATCAATGGCTGCGTTGAACCGAAATGTCAAGAATCTATCAATCAATACCAAAAATGAAACTCTTAATACTTCTCCCCTACTACCATCCCCATTTGCATCAAGTAATAGAAACAAGTTGACCTCATTGACAACATTTGAAGAGAGTTACCTTGCAACATCTTCAATCAATCACGTTTTGACTAATGCATGTATCGTGTCATATTGGAACAATAATAAGTGGGAGAGTATTGGGAAAGAGTACAGAAATCAGTTGAAGTTTGCTAATAATGATGAATTTGCAACAATGGCATTATACACAAATTCAGATGCATTGATTCCTGATTTGCTCATCCCATTGAATAATCCTAGAACATCAATCACAAAGAGTTCTGCATTGGATTTACAAATCAGTTGTTTCAAATCTATTGAATCTTCAAAACTTATAATGCTTACAATCCGTTGTCGTGACTCAAAGACATTCACCTTGGTCAAAGAAATGTTTGACCAATCCAAAGCATATAACAAAGACGACAACAAAACAACAATCAGTGCATCCTCATCAACAATGGATGTCTTCAGTGATAAGCCAAGTAATTCCACCAGTATGAGTTCCATTACAGTTGCCAACACTGATGAAATCAAATTGTTGGGTATGCCAAAGATGTGCAACAACCATTCAAACACAACATTAAGTTTGTCACACTCTCCAACTAGTGCAATTTCAACATCATCATCTTCACCATCAGCATCAACATCTCAAAACACAACTGATCATTCACTACATGAGCTTTTGTTGAAAAATAACATGAAAATCAGATTGCATAAACTAGATGAAGACAATGAGTGGATTCCTGTCTCAGTTGGTAAATTCAACCTATATTCAAATGTTGTTAATCCAGAATACTCCAAGTTTGAAATCAAATGCTTGAACAAGTTCAAACTAAGCACGTACATAAAAAACTCTAACTGTTCGAGAATTGGGAGATCAGGCTTGAAATTTAATTCAATTGATGCAGAAACCGGAGATGAACTCTCATACTTAATTGAGTTTAAAAATTCACTTGAATGTTCAGATTTATATGATTTATTGCAATAAGAAGATGAACACTATTTACATACACGCATAACTTTTTTTTCTTTTGTTCCAATCTATGTTTATGTAGGAATACATCAATCTCTCTCTTCGAATGATAAGATTGCAGCACTTGAAATGTTTCTTCTGAT
Organism: Wickerhamomyces sp. NRRL YB-2243; assembly: GCA_030581995.1. NCBI lineage: Eukaryota > Fungi > Ascomycota > Saccharomycetes > Phaffomycetales > Wickerhamomycetaceae > Wickerhamomyces > Wickerhamomyces sp. NRRL YB-2243. The sequence goes on from JAKTWL010000017.1 coordinate 108,076, forward strand.
ATCTTGATAGTCAACATCATGAGTATCTTCAACTTCACCCCATTTCTCAGTTTGATGAATGACTTCTAAAGTAGCTGCTTGAGCAATTTCTTCTAGAGATCTACCTTTAGCATCAGAGCCAATTGGAGATTTAGCTCTCAAAATCAGGATACCACAAATTAAAGATTTAGAGCTCAATGTGACCTTTTCTAATGCAACTAGATCCCAATAACTCAATTTACTCAAAAATTCTTTGAATACAGCTCTTGTTTCTGGAGTTTGTCTGTTTCCTCTCAACCCATCTCTATCAGAATCCAAATAGGTCAATTTAACATTGAAGAGCTCTTCAATTTCTTTCATGATGTCAAAATATTTCTCTTCTTGTGCTTTTCTCAAACCACCTTCATATTCAGCTCTTGGTGAGAAGACCAATAAAGTGTCAGTATCTAAATAACGCAATAGATCTTCAATTATATCTTGTTTTTTACCAACTTTTGATATTTGTTCCTCATTTTTTAGTGAGTTTGAGTTCTCCAAGTCAATGACCCTTGAAGCCAATGATGTTAAAGGCAAAGAATGAGTTTTGATGGTTGAAGTGGCTAATGAGTCCCATTCATGATGAATCAAATGTGCTAGGATAGATCTTGATTTTGGAATGCTTAGATGGTTCCCAAGTGGTGTTCTTATTGGTTTATCATCAAGTGTGATTAATAAGTGATCTTCTTTTGGAACAATATCAACTTTGGACCAAAACTTGGTCAATGTCTTTGCAGCTCTATTTGATTCTGAGACGGTATTATGTTCAATGGTGGTGTCTTTCCCTAACAAATTTGAACGATTCAAGCTAGTGGAGAATTGTCTCACTCTGATTGATCTGTAATTAGACTTTTGAAGTCTCAAACCCAATTTCAACATTCTTTTGCAGTGAATTCTTTGTTGTTAGTTCTCTAATTTGGATGGAGTTCTTCGGTGATTTGTAATTTTTCGAATTTTCCAACGTCTTGTTGATTTTAACGAGATTGTCAGAAACGTCCACATCGTTCAATTGTAATTCAATCACAACTAAGAAATCATGTCTATGAACCCAGAAGCCCTACAAAACGTTAGTATATCTCAATATCTCACATTCAGATTTCAATATCTGCTTTTTTCTGAACTGAAATTAACCAGGAATTGCCTTAGTTATTGATCGAAATGGATCAACAACTGAAACAAAACAGTACTGAACTGAACAAAGTCACAATTCAACTGGAGACCCTTCAGAGAAGATCACTAATCAATAAAGCTACATTTGAAGAGATAACTGCCGAAACAAGTGAGGATTCGAATGTCTGGAGTGGTGTTGGGAAGATGTTTTTATCAGTCAAGACTAAAGACTACCAAAATGAACTGAATACCAATGAATCCTCAATCAAAGAGCAAATTAAAGCATTGACTATCAAAAGAGACTACCTAAAGACATCTGTAGAGACAACGGCCAAACAGATGCGTACAATAATGAATGGGGCCAATCAATAGATCTTATAATCATTCGTGTTTGGCCTATATATTAGAACTTTGAAATCAAACAGCACTATATCCCCCTCTATTGCTACTATAACCAAAAACTTTCCCAGAAATCTCAGAAACAAATCCGGGTAGAGAATACGCCAAGTTGGAAGAGGTTTCAATGAACTCATGGGCTGCATCTTGTAGATCGGCAGGTGATTTTGAAGCTGTTATCCATGCTCCAATGATTATATAACCCCCTATCAATATAACAAAAATAATAAAGAGCCAGGTAAACCAACCCCATGAATCATCTTTCTCTTTCTTTTTTTTCTTATTATCATCGTCACTTCCATCTCCACCTTTACCTTCTTTTGGAGGTGGGATGTCTTTGTTTGTTTTTAGGCATGCTGCCGGTGTATCCCAATTCAATACTAGATTGCTCAAATCCCAATCAATTCTGATGTCTTCCTCTTTAGCACAGTGCAATTGAATATTAGCAGTAATTGTGTTTGATCCCCATGATGCATCGTCCAATTTGATAACAACATCAGTATCGTTAGCCTCTGAAATTCTATAATTCAATCCATTGCCAAATGATATGATCTGAGATGTAATTGGTGCTTCTCCAGGCATCAGAACGGTCTGAACACCACAAATTTGAGAGTTCTTTGGACAGTCCTCATTAATTTCCTCCACTTGATCACAAAGGTTCAGATACCAAATCGATTTTGTCTTTGATGGAGGAGTATCAGTTGTATCTTCATTCTTCGTTATCTCTTTGAACACCTCACTCAGTCTGTAATTAGCCAAAGCGTCCTTCTCGCAATTCAACCCTGAAACACGAGCAGCGTTTAGTACCAGAACCAGAGTAGCACTTAAAGTGGAAAACAGCATCTTTCTTTACTTTGTATAACTACAATTTCAATAAATTAATTCCATATCACTTCAATTTGCCATTCTGAATTTCCCATTATATAAATTGAGATTACATAATAGCTTGCAGCCCTAGTATCTTTAAGTCACGTGGGTAAGGATGACACGAATCTCAGCAAGCCCTAGTCAAATAATGCACCCTTACACCACCAAACCCAAACAGACAAAACGCAGTCTCGTGTATTCTTCACCACGTGATTTTTACCCGTGTCAAATTGACAGTCAACACACAACAAATGGAATTTCGCGGGTGTCCGTAAACAGCTAGTTGCCTCATTCGGAGGTTTTATTGTTCTTTGTGACCCGCGAACTTGCCCAAAAAAAATCAACAACCACTGTGAAAAATCTTAAAAATTTCCTTCACACTACAATTAGTTGAAAGCTTTCTTGAATAATCATCACCAACAATGACTCGTTACGCTGCTGCTCCAACTAACCCAGCTAAATCAGCCTCTGCTCGTGGTTCATACTTACGTGTTTCTTTCAAGAACACCAGAGAAGCTGCCCAATCTATCAACGGATGGCCATTAGAGAAAGCTCAAAAATACTTGTCTCAAGTTACCAAACATGAAAGAGCTATCCCATTCCGTCGTTACAACTCATCCATCGGTAGAACCGCTCAAGGTAAAGAATTCGGTGTCACCAAAGCTAGATGGCCAGAAAAATCAGTCAAATTCATTTCTGATTTATTGACTAACGCTGCCTCAAACGCTGATGCTAAAGGTTTGGACTTAACTAAATTATACATTTCTCACATCCAAGTTAACCATGCTCCAAAACAAAGAAGAAGAACTTACAGAGCTCACGGTAGAATCAATGCCTACCAATCTACTCCATCCCACATTGAATTATTTTTGACCGAAAAAGAAGAAACTGTTGAAAAAACTCAAGAAGAAGTTGTTGCTAAATTATCATCAAGACAAAGAGGTAGATTAGCTACTCAAAAACGTATTGCTGCTTAAATCATTTGTTAAAAGATAAATTATAAGTTTATTTTTCAATTGGTTTTCTATAAATGTGTTCTGGGTATGTTGTTAATGTAAAAAGAAACTTTGTGTTTTGAAAATTTTAAAGACCATGATATCAATTCGTAATTACATAAGTTCAATCTTGTAAGTTACTTCGATATTGAACTGGATTTTAATAAGTCAAATAAATTCTGTTTTTAAAAAAACTACGATTCTTATCAGTAGAATTGCCAGACCCTAAAATTAGATACAACCTGCATCATGTTGTATATATGAAATCAAGGAATTGTATGAGTCTTTGAAGCATCAACAATTCCAACCTCTGGTGCTAGAGTTCCATGAAGACTCATTACATAAACTGTCATAGCCATAACCAAACAATGCAAACCGACACAATAACCCAAGAATAACATCCTGCTTGTTTTATTAGCCAAAATTGCTTTTGCAAAACTCAAAAATATTCTTTCCAATGTTGACAATCTACTAGCAACCCTTTCTTGTTCTCGTTGTCTAAATCTTGCCAAAGGATGCAATGATTCTTCATAGCTGGCTTCATATTGTTTTTCTGGATCGTTATTGAAGTTAGAATGACGCTGAACAGACCCTTGGAAAGATGATAAGTATCTTGTTTTTTCAAACAGTCGAGTATTATCCTTCTTCAACGTTTTGATCTCTGCACGTAATTCACTAATCTGACTTGTTTGTCTCTTCAATTGTGATTCTAATTCAATGTTTCGTGAACGGAAACGGTCTCTTTGAGATGTTATGATAGGAAGAACCGACGCTGAAGAATCATTCTCCATAATATCTGGCATTTGGCCTCCAGCAATAGAAGACGCTGGTGAGAGCCTTCTGTTACCACTTTTAGTAGCTGTAGTTGCTCTTGTAACACCTGATATCAAACTCATGTTGTCAAATCTGGAACTCGAGTTCTGTAGATGAGTTAAGTCTGATTCTAGCTGCTCATTGAGGCTAGTTAGGGCTTTAATCTGTTCAGTAGCATTGGATAACTCAAGTTCAAGTGATTCAATTCTGTTAGTCAGCTGTTCATGTTTTGACCTGAATTCTGCAACCTCAGCTGTCAGTTTTTTGTTTCTTCCAACTAAGATTTCATCCAGCTGAGTTGAGCTTGTCTTGACAGGATCATCATCTTCGTCACCTTCATCGTCACTGTCATTTTCATCATCCTGACCAAATGAGACAGCACGAAGTGTGTTCAACTCTTGCTTCAGATCATCATAATCCTTGTATTTCTCTAATTTTGCCTTCAATGTCTCGGTTTCGCTGGTGAGGTTTTTAATCTGTCTTTTTAATCCAATAATCTGTGCTGTATTGGATTTATTGCTGGAGTCGAACTGTGATCTATGATGATCTAGTTGAGCTATCAAGGTAGCATTCTCACTTTCGAGTTCCGATAGTTTCAATTCTTTTGAGAGTTTCGCCTCCTCTGCAACAATATTGGATTTTGCAACTTGAAGTTCTTTAGTTAACTCCACAGTTCTCTTCTCTAATTGGTCAATACGATGAGATTTTGTTTCTGATTCATTCTTCAAAAGTTCGTATTCTTTTGGTGAGACAGTTTTAGTTTGTAATTGCTCTGCACTATCAACTTCATCGTCTTCTTCTTCTTCTTCTTCATCATGACCTAAGGCAAGTCTCTGATTCCTCAACTTTAATTTATCAATTCTTTGTTGAGTTTCCAGCTCTTTGACATGTTTCTGTAATTCTTCAATCTTCTTGTTCGATTCTTCTTCACTGACCTTCCAATTTTTCTCCAGTTCAGCAAACCCAGCTTTCAATTCCTCCTCCTTCAATTTCAGTCTATTGCTTAGAGTTTCAGCGGATTTCTGTTCCATTCTAAGCAACCTGGCTTTCACTTGTTCATAATCAGCGAACTTTAGCAAATCATTCTGAAGTTTGATGTTATTTTCCCTCAGCTCATCTACCTCCTGAGCAGCAATGACACTATCTAATGAAACTTCCAGTAGAGGTTTTGGATCTGGTAGTTCACTGATGCTTCTGTAAGTGTGGAAAAAGCTACTTTCAGCAATCTTGGATCTTGTGGTAAGGGTGTCAATTTCAGTCTGATACTGTTTAAGTAGATGTTTGAATTCTTTGAGTTTTGCATCATCATTCAATTTCTTGAAATCCTTAGTTTTGGAGGCCAGTTGTTTTCTGCTTTCAAATGTCTTTGATTGAAGTTCCTCAATTTCTGAGCTCTTGTCCTCCAATTGCGATTGCAAGTCTGGTAATCGTGCTTCTCCCCACAAACGGAGTGCTCTCTCAAATGTAGATTCCTTCTTGGGCTCGGTAGAAGTCATCTCTCCGGTATGTTCAATGGTTATTGTTTTCTGTGTGAATTGTCCTTGTTTTATATGTTGTTTTCATTTCAATCAATAGGTTTTGTCAGTTCCGGTAATACATGACCGGAACTGCCCTTTATAACTAACTACGTACAAGGAACAAGGTTACAGCTACTAGTAGACAATCAGTGGAACGAACGGTGAAGATATGAAATCATATAGTACAAACACTTTTATTTGTGACAAGGCTTTTGCCTCTATCTAACCAGACCAGTATCTATATGTTTGAGGGGTTTCCAAACTTATAGGATTAATGGAATCATCAACTTCAGCATCTGCTTGCTCTTCAACAGTGACATCTTTTTTAGACAAATCAAATCTATCCTCATTTTTGATTGGGTTCTTCAACAAAACTTGAATTTTCTCCAATTCACTCTTGAGAGTTTCTGGTGTTATATTCTCAGTGATGCTCAATTTATGAAATTGTTGAATGATGTCGTTTGAAAATTTGGTGAATGCCAATCTGTCATTGAAGAGGCTCTCTTGTTGTGATTGTAAGATTTTCTTCTCGAGGGCCAACTCTTTCTCAACCATTTCAAATTTTGCCAGTTTCAACTCAATCTTATTCAATTGAGTGTTCACAATAACATTTGAAAGCTGATGCATTTGAATCTCTTCTGCTGTTTTAAAAACATGGGAGCGTGATCCTACAACACTTAGTGCAATCTTGGCACCTTCTTTCAATCCATCTGCCTGTTTTTCAGGATCATTGGTCGTTTTCTCAGCTTCTTCTGCAACAACCTTCTCTAAATCTTTTTCATCAACCACTTTGATAGCTGCTTCCGTAGCGGCACGCACCACGTCTGGATCAACCAGTGAAACTAGAAACGCTATAGTGGATAGAACTGGATTGTCAACTTGAGAGAATGGGAGATATGGTGCATACTTCAGAGGGCCAAGATTTGAAGATTTATCTGACAAGTACTTATCTTCGATTGGAAGTTTCAAAAATCTTAAAACACATTGTTCCACGGTATGTGTTCCAACATACTCCGCTATTTTTGACCAATCACTTTTGAATTTGGATAAACCTTCCAGTAGTTTTTTTAAATCTTCTTTTGTCCAGCCATCATTGACCGTGTCAGCAATCTTAAGTTTCTTGACTGGTGTATCAGCTGACCCATTGGCTTCTTTTCTTGTTTTGTCGTTTGCATGGTCTTCATTAGTTTTTCCATTAGTTTCCTCAATTGATCTCTTCAAACCTAGATTATGTTTCAGTTTGTCCAGCTTATAAGGTTCTAGCGGTGCCTTAAAACTTTCAAATGGGAATAACCCTCTTGGTGCATCATAAGTAACATTATAATCACCTGTATATGGAGGCTCAACAGGTTTTGGCTTTGTTTCTGCATCAACCTGATAATTTATCAATCCCCAACGGCTCAGGAAGCGGTGTAGTCTCAGAATGGTACCAACATCGCCAACCAAATTTCTTCTGGCAGCAGTGATGGTTAAATAGTCATTGGGATTGAGCCTATAAGCGTTGATCAAGAAGTTTCTATACTTCACATAAATCGCGGGGGTTTTGGATGGGATGTTATTAGTGAAAAATTCAGGTAATGACTCTTTTTCGATTGGATGGACTTTCTTCATATCAAACCAGGCTGCATAAGAAGGTATAACAATTGTATGGGTTTGTGGTACATAGGGAGTGTTGTCAGTCAAATCATTGTTGATGTCTTCATCTTCTTTACCATCAACTTCAATTTTTTCTTTCACTTCCTCTTTTGGTTTGATGTCACCCCCTTGTTTGATTGTTGGCGTTATAGATTTGGACTTCCTACTGGATCTGTTACCATTTTCGCCATCCTCATCATCCTCATCATCGTCTTCATCGTCTTCATCAGAACTGTCCTCTTCACCTTCATCTTCGTCATTGTCATCGTGATCGTCTTCATCACCTTCCCCTTCCTCTTCGTCTTGATCGACATGTGACGCCTCCTCGTATTCGCTATTGACAGCATCATTGTCAACATCAGGAACTACAATATCACCGTCACTATCTCTTGATTTGGAGTCATCTTCTATCTTGAGTATTTCACTTTCTGTAGTGCCTTTAATATCTTGAAGCTCTTGAGTCTCTTGAGTCTCTCTGGATTTCTCAATCGCAACAGATTTCGTTGGTTCGGGTACAGTGACCCCTTCAGCGTTGGATTCTTTGCTCTTCTCATCGGAAATCAATGGTAGCTCTTTAGTGGTATCTGTAGGTTGGAGCTTGTCCTTCTCCAGTAGCTTGTCCTTTTTATCTGCTGTGATTAAGGATTGTTGCTCAAAAGTATCGTTATTTTTTTCCTTTTCTTCTTCTTCATCGTCGCTGTCATCACTATCGTTGCTATCATCTCTATCACCATCGCTATCTTCTTCGCTAGATCCAGAAGACTCCCCAGATGATGATGATGATGATGATGATTCTTTAGGTTCAGTTTGAGTGACCGATGTAGCTTGTCCCTTTTCGGTATGTTCTGTCAGCGATGCGTCTTCAAGCGGCGTTTCAGTTTTCTTTTCATGTTGTGGGCTGAATGGTTTTTGAGCATCCAATTCTTCAGACATCTTGCGTGATTGCTTCTAATTGATTGGAAACAAGGTAAAGCAAATGAGACTTGAGGGGGTAAGACAACGAGAAAGCGACAATTGAATCAGCACAAAATCTATGAAGTAGCCCTAAAAGTTATTTACGTTGCTCTGTACACTGTAAACCCTCCAGCAATTCAGATTATAGACAAAATGATCAACGCGTTCTGGTAGAAATTCCTGGTAATTGGTGTTGTTTATGTTTTTGTTTTTTGTCCATTTGATTAGTTTTTTGGGTCTGTACTCGACTTCCACATCGGGAAGTAAAAATGGATGACCTTTTCCATAGTAATATCGTGATTCTCAACCTCGGCACATGAACTCCGCCATAGAAAAAAATGTCATAAAAGTTATGTCCCATCTAAAGAGATGAAGTGGCCTGGGTGATTGGTGAACTATGAATCAGACGTTAAGAGGTCATTGTATTCTGAATATAAGCCGCAACATCGACGACTTTAAAACTGTTTCAGCCTAGTAGAATCATTATCGTTCACATTGACTTACAATTGATGGCCCTAAATTAGTACTAGCTACTTAAAAAAACAAAATGAGCGGACTAAAGAAATTACATGAAACAAACTACAAAGATGAGGCAAATTAAAAAATCACACACAACAGCATTACAGCTCATACTGTTTCCCTCAAATATATATCTATTCTCATTCTCAACTCTCATGATTTCAGTCTAATATTTGCACACTCAACCTTCTAATCAAATTTACCATGGCAGCAAGACGACTGAACATCAGAAGGCTAATAAGCACAGCGCGCTATTCCAACATGGAGAAAATCACGCTTAGATTTCACTCGGTTCCTTCTAAAGCAAGTGACCTACTTTATCAAACTCTGGAGGTATCTGATACTTCACTGACAAAGGAGGAGATGGAATTCATCGATTCAACACCATTCTTGCAATCGCTAAAGATAAGTGATAAGTCCACAGAGCTTGATCCTAAAGTTGCAAATATTTCTAGATTCATACCCATCCGTAATGGGTTTCTATCATACAAGAGGCCTGCTAATACCCCTTCACCTTTCGAAATTCTGAAACTGCCAAATGATCCTCAAACTACAACTTCCTCAGTGAATCGTATCCCAGTCTCTGACTTCCCCAGACTTTCGGTGACAAAACTACTGACTGATTCATGGTGTGAGTTGCGTGATTTCTATGAGGTATATTCCCAAGCTACAAGAGATGAGACCACAGCAATGAGGAGAGGAAAAGAGATACATCATGATTTGGAAATAACCACACATCCCCTAGAAGATCTCTCAGCCATTGTTGAGAGTTTACCAACTGCTCCAACCTCTGTCGTTGATGAGACTGCAGAGTCTGTCATTGACACAATTACGAGATTGTTGAACGTTTTCATCAATGGTCATGCCAGAGAAATCTACATTCACACTTTTCTCAATGAGACAGAAGGTATTGTTCAAGGAAGAGATATAGAAGAAGAAGATATACTAGTGACTGGTATCATTGACCATCTTATTTTACAATCATCTGATAAATCTGATCCACTGAAGCACGAAATGTTGAGCCTCAATAGCCAGGACATCGGGACGTATATCAAACATATTAAAACTTCCATAGAGAAGCATAGATCGTCTTATAGACTTTGCGTTTCCGATGTCAAAACGAGAAACAGAAGAACAAGACCAACACAAAAGTCCGTTATTGATGCATCAAAAAAGCAGGTGATGATATATGAAAAGATGTTGAGAGTTTTTGGATCATCTGAGTTGAGTGGGTTCAAGTATCTTGAAAATTACTATACTAGAAGGGAAAACATAGACTTTGATAAACCATTGACACCAGAATTTACGTTGTTGATTTTAGCAACTCAAAACATCTTTGAAGCTGATTTGCTAAATATATGTCAAGGTGTTGATATTGGTGTTCCAGGGTTTGATAGTATGGAACAGATCAGTTCAGAGATTTATGATCTTTCAGCACTTGATCAAATGATTGATAATGAAGAACTAGAAACAAAGCTAAGGCCTTACCTGAAAGTGTGGAAGAAACCACCTACACTGCGTTACTTTTTGATTAGACTGTCGCAAATGTTTCATGAGGTTTCAAAATTATCAACTGGAGACTTACGAATTGAATACTATCATAAGGATGAATTGTTTGATCAAATAGACTTCAAGTATGATGAAAACACTGTTCAAGAAACAGCTATAAAAGGCTTACAATTCTGGAATGGCACAAGGGATCCAACACCAATTGAACCAACTTTTCAAAACATCAGTGAAAAATGCAGATACTGTGAGTTCAAGAATAATTGTTCCTGGAAGTTCAATTTTGAGAAAATACATCACCTATGAAAGTTGTAACCTATAAAACTTATTTATCAGACATTCAAATGTCTATACACACAAACATCAACCTCATGTCGTAAAATCATCACTCATCATACTTTCATTATGTAGTACTTTGCCATTTCATATGCAGTCCAGCAAATTGCAGTTGAAGGGACGTTTGAAACAATTCTAGGTCTCAAACCTTTCCAAAAACCAGCATACCCATCTTTGAAGTAAATCATCTTGGAGGCTCCCCAGAAAGTATCAATTGTTTTTATTTTAGGATCATTAATCAACCCGTTTGTCTGTAGTACTGTTTTGACACAATCTAATGGGGTTGTTAAAGCAGCTGCAATACCACCAGCCAGACCACCGGCAATACAGTGTTTCAATGGATCATGTTCACCAGAAGGATTCAGAAGTTTAGTAGAGCTCTCATAAACAACAAAGTTCAAAGCTGTGAATGGAATTGTCATAGCAATAGTTGTAGGATAACTGTTATATAGGACTTTGAAACCCTCTGTCCTTATTATTGAACGAGTAGTTGAAATGAAATTTGAAGATTTCTTCTCAATAGCACGTAGTTGCATTCTTTGTTTGATGACATCGAATGGATTCATCAAAGCTTCTGATGTGACTGTCGCAGCAGTACCTGCAATTGCAACTTTCAAAGGTTGATGACTTTCATCATCAATGTCGATCAATGATTTTTTAACGTATTCATAAGCACCAAAATATACCGCATGAGCAGGACCAGCACCCAATATAACGGAGGATGTACCCCTCCATAGCGAGCGCCATCCCTCTTTTGAAGAGATTTTATAGATGTTTTGAATGATTCCAGCTGTGATGTTTTGAGATGTTGGACTGGTTGGAGCTTGCATTCTAGTCTTTAACGCATCCACTGGATACATCACAGTATGTTCCAAGATACCAGCAGTAGCACCTGCGATACATTGTGCAGTCAGCGTAGTACCTTCAGGCAATGATTCGTAGTCAATTTCTTCCGGAGTTGTTATGAGTTCGAACTTATGTACTGTGTTTTGATGCTTAGAATTGAGCAGCGAGTCTGCTGTCGCTACTTCAGATGGCATTTTTGTGATAGAGATGGCTTGTTATGGAGGTTAAGTGAGTGGGTGAGTGGATGATCCGTACTTGATTGACAAAATGATTTGAGGGTTCAACCGAAGGAATATCATCAACTTTTATCAGCAAATTCATGACTGACGTACAAAAACTGTCGAATAATTTTGGGTGATTTTTTTTTGTCCATGCTTTAATTGTTCGGCGATCGGAATTTAACGATGGCTTTAAGCTGAGAGCTCATATATATAAGATCGCCATATTAGTTTGATCAGTAAAAGCTTACTACTTGAATACGTTATTGCTGCAAATTTAAGGGCCAATAACACCTGACTAGCTACTGGACGTTGGAATATTGTCCAACCAATGTTGTGCCTCTCGCCTAGACAATCTCACTAGAAATATATTTAGCTGGGTATATCTTTTTACATCATGAGCAAATATATTATAATATGCCTAGCTTCCTCGGAGATATCCTGATTTCCTCGGGGAAGCTGTGAGGACGTTATTTTAATTGTGTCACAACTATTAATCATAAACTCGTTAATCATCAGATGTATTAACACGATAACCTGTACCTAGTTAACACCCCAGAGTGTCCCTGCACTGCTGTGTTGCTCCTCGGGCTCATTTCCTTCATCTCCATCGAGTGGTTCCTCAATGACAACAGCATGTCTATTGAGTCGGTAATCCCCTCTAGTATCATTATCATTGGTGATTCTTCTTCGAACTCTTCTACCTTCATGATCACTACCGTCATTCACCAGAAAAGAAAGCAGAACATCTCTCTCAGCCTCATCGGAGTCTCCGAATCTTGCTGAAGGGGGTCCCAAATTTGTGATAAATCTACGCAGATCATGAACTCCAGAATCATCTTCTTCGTCATCATCCTCAACTGGTAGAGTTCTCGATAATCTTCCTGTGGTTGCGTCGGTTCTCAATTCTCTAACTCTTCTGTTCTGTACACTCAATCTTCGTCTACCATCATATCTAAGTGATTCTTCAACAAAACCTAAAGTATTGTTTCGATCTTCTGATGTTTGATCAAGATCTTCTGTCCCAAATGAAACCCTAATGTTATGCCTCTCACTCAACCGCCTCCGTATAGCTTGGGCTGATCTTTCCAGTTCTTCAATAGTATTTGTCTCTCTGTCAAAGTTCAGACTGGTTGTTGATGGATTTTGTTGGGATCGTTGTCGAGGAACAGATGTGGGTACTTCACTTTGTGTAGAGCTGGTGTGATTTCTAGAGTTAAGGGAAGAAGATGATGATGCTGATGATTGAACTACCGGGGTTTCTTGAGATGATTGGTACGTTGGTCTGTTTCTGAAGGTCTCCGATACATTGAATCTTCTAGCAGGTCGTCTTCTCAGTCTTGATGGGGGATTTGGGAATGTGCTATCTTCTTGGTCTCGTTGTTGATTCGATTGATCAGTGTTTCTTCTTCGCAGTTGAGGCTCGTCTTCTGATATTCTGACCCGCTTCCTCTTCTGCCCACGCACTATCTCGGTGATAAGAATCCCCATTCTAGTGTCAGACCCTCTTTTAACGACTCAGTTCCTAATCTGCTCGCTTTTTAAAGACTCAAATTGTTATTGTTTTGTGGTACCAAATCTCCTATATTTGATGAAATAAAGTTGAGATGGAGAGAACTCGCGAAAACTACCACTTTCGACGCAGTTGTCACGTGCCACAATATACCTCTGCTGGTATAGCCACTCTTAAATTTCACTATATAAGAAAATTTTTCTAAGAAGAAATCTTTTCTTGTTTTCTCTTAAGTTTTTTTTCCTTTTCTTTGATACAAATTTAACTGCTTCCTATTCACTGCATCATCATCTAGATAGATCTTACTAATCCTTCTAGGGTTGGTGAATGGAGGGGAAAAGGCAAGCTAGAACAAATCTCTTCGACGACGTCCTCATACTGAATTTTGACTCAATTACAATACTCTTTATTAAGATATTGAATTATAAAGCATCTTTTGGTAACTGCGTTTGCGATATATTTCCTTTTTCAAAAAATACACAATCGATCAATTGATTAGATCCAGTTCATGAAAAAGAACAGAAAGAACCGTAGATTTTTCTCCAGATCAAACTAAACACAGTGAATCAATAATCTAGAAGTACTTTTATAGTGAATGTAGTCAAGAATGGAAGACTAATAGCCAGCAAAGGGTATTCAAACATATAACTCAGCGCAAGGTAATCCATCTGATGGTAGTTATCATAGTTCTCAACTGGTGTATAGAATGCAGTAATGTAAATCAAACTGGTTGCATTTGGTAACCCCCAAACAATAGTACTAACAAATTTTAATATATCGTCATCATCAAACCATCCTGCTTTATCGAACCCATAAATGATTACAACACCAATGATTGGCTGCACCACTAATCTCATTACGCTCAAACACAGTGGTGTAATCCAAAAGCCCGGAGGCATTTCACCGATTGTTAACCTTGATAAAGTTGATCCAAGAATCAATAACCCTATTGGAATACAAGCATTTGCTAAATAACTAACGAAATCCATAATAAATGACAATGGTGGTAACGAATCAGGTGCAGTTGGTATTGAAACTTGATTCGATGTGACAAATAATGCCTTCACCCATGGAATCATGGCTATTACAATTGCAATGATCAAGGTCAATGATAATGGTTTCTTCATGTTGTCAAGGACGAATAGGAAGAATTTTCTCCATTTTGATGCACTTTTGGCCGATGCTGGTACTATCTTAACTTCTGTGAATGTACCAGTAGTGGTTGTTATCAGGTTGTTTGGAAGTTTATTCAGTGACTCAGCTTGGGAATATTCTGTTATGACATCTTGGATGGTCTGTGAGCGGTGTCTTCTCATAGATAAATTTGAGAGTTTTGAAACTTGCCTCGATAAACCGGTGACTGAAGTTGTTTCATCAACACTGCTGTCTTGTGTGGTCAAAGGTATCACTGTATTCTCATGATGATGTGTTTGACGATTGTCATCATCATCATCGTCATCCTCACTTTCAACATCGTGATCTTGAGATCCCATTTCATCTTTAATGGAAGAGACGGCTCCTTCATTATAGGATGATCCAGTTTGATGTTCCATATCTGATTCACTTTCATTTTGTTTGTCAAAATCCCAACCTATAAACTTTACCATACCTAGATTGAAGAGACAAAATACCTGAAATGCAGCATAGATACAAATATATGCGATCCCCTTTTCACCTTGAGCACTGGTGAAGATCAGACCAGAAGCGAAAGTTTGTAAGTAAGCAATGGGAAGATCTGATATATTTGGCATCAATCCAACACAAAGACATCCACCAAGCCAGTATTTTGGTTTACTAAACGCATAACATATCAAAGCACCAAGCCCTCCAACTATAAGTAACAACACTGAGAAAAACACAATGATTCCAATTTGTTTAATGTCTGAACTCTGTAAGTTTGTAACAATTTTCTGAAACATCAAGCATGGTAGGACCATGGAAACGATGATATCACTAAGGTTCCTAGCAGTATCGACCGTCAATATATTTTTTCTTCCTAGCCAAAACCCACATCCTATAATTAGGTAGATTTTCAGGATGGGCTTCACAGCTGTGTAAATGATGGGGCCCAGCCCAATATTCTCAGACATTGTGAGTGGGTCAGTGAGTCTATGAGGTTTAACTGTGTAATGATCCAATGGTCCACTTTTTGCAATGGTAAAAGAAGAAAAGTCACAAAACCACTATAAAAAGACTCACCGATATTTTATTATGACGCTTTCGCTAAGTCTTCCCGATAAAGGAATGTTGTAATTTGGCAAACTTTTAAAGCAACTGCTGAGGCGCTGATGTTTACAGTTAATGGATGTAGCACACTCAGCAACTTCCTCTTATTGATCACCATCGATTCACATCTCATAAACGGCAAATTGTACCGATATTTATTTTGTGGTTGATGGTTGATGAGTGATGACTCCACTGACCTTTCCGTCTTACTAAATACTCAGCTCGTTTACTCTTTCGGGAAGTGCGCCCATGAAATCACCCATATTCAAATTTTCATATAAACACAATCCTAATTGATATTGAACGGACAAATGTCCACAATTTTCGAGCCAAAAAGAGTCAGATGAGAGACTTATAGGCTCATTGATCATAAAAATGGTCAATATTTCAATAGGATCGGTCATATATACGGCAGTCAAACCAATATTCAAGATCTACCTCATCATCAGTTGTGGATTCTGGTTAGGCAAGAAGAATATTTTGACTGTTGATACTTGTAAACAGTTATCAACCATTATTGTCACTTTGATTCTACCCAATTTGGTGTTTGATAAAGTCGTCAATAACATTACAAATGCTGATATTAAACAGATTGGGATCTTGGTGCTAGTTTCATTTTTCCTCTATGGAATTGGTGGATTAGGTTCGATACTGATATACTATACCACCAAAACGCCTAGTGATTGGTTTGGAGGCTGTCTTAGTGCTGGATTGTTCCCAAATGTTGCGGAGTTACCAATTGCTTATGTTTCCACTTTGAGTTCCATTTTCTCTGATGAAGAGGTAGAGAAGGGTATAAGTTATGTTATAATCTTCTTGGCAACATATTGTTTGATTCAATTCAATTTTGGTGCTATAATGTTGATAGAGATGGATTACACCACACGGGAAAACCAAGATACTGAAGAGGAAAGATTGGATTCAACTAACGAGGTTGCCAATTCAGCAGGTATCAGTAACTCAAAAACTGACAAGAGTCTAGCGAAAGTCAGCTCATCAACTTCTTTTAAGTCAAAAAGATCAAACAATATCGATTTGAGAAAACGACCCCCACAAGGGATCAAAGAAGTCATTGAGGATTATCAGAAAGAAGAACTAAACTTCACGAAGATTAGATCAACACTGAAGTCTAAATTCAAGCCATACATCTTTTTAAAATTCTTTTTTGCAAATTGCAAAAGACCAATTTCAATATCATTAATAGTGTCATTGACAATATCAATGATACCCTGGGTGCAAGCATTATTCGTGTCATCAACTCAATATCAGTTCCCAAATGCACCAGATGGACAACCACCATTATCTTTCATCATGAATTTCACCAGTTACTTGTCTCAGGCTTGTGTGCCACTAGGTATATTGATTCTTGGTGCTACTCTCTCAAGAATAAAGATTGATCGAACCAATATGGATAGATCGACAATAATAACACCGTTGGCATTGGGTCTAGTCAGACTGGTGATCATACCAATCATTGGGATATTGTTCTTGTCCAGATTGAAAAAAGATGGCTGGTTTGATGACGATCGGATCTTGCTGTTTGTTTGTTGTATTAGTTTTGGTTTACCGTGTGCAACGAGTTTGATCTACTTGACGGCCAGTTTCAGCACTGGTGAAGACGTCCAAATGAGGTACCTGTCCTCTGTATATGTGGTGCAGTACCTCATGCTGGCTATCAGTCTTCCTTTCTTAACAACCTATACCGTCATGAAGATGCTAGACTGAGGTCGAAGTTTATATTTAGCTGGCATTCGTTATATGAACTATATTCATCAAATAGAATGTAAAGTGTTGATATTTTTGTTGGATAGGTTCGGTAGGGACTCCTGCTTCGGTACGTTCAAGACGGTAAGTGAGGTTGGTTCTCTGACGCAGCTTCATGTGATTGTACAGATTGTCTTGTGTTTGGTGCCATCATTGATTACAGTATTGCCGAGGCCTAATAATTCTGTGTTGCTATGTCTTTCTATACACATGAGTAGATATCCCTGGGTTTTTGGGTATCTCTCTATATAGACATTCTGAGGAATAATCTATTGCTCTTTTCTTTCATTTCTTATAGCACTGTTTACTAATGTTTCATTCTAGCAATCTTGTCTAGCTGTAGCACTTCTTATTAGTGGTCATTCTAGAACATTATAGACTTTCTAGTTCAACATAAAGAGTGAACGGGAAACACACTACTGACTACAACTAGTAACTACGAGCTGACAGGCTTAACTAGCATCCTCTCCGTTCAATAGCTGAGCTCTGGCCGCTGAGAAGCTACCGGTCACCGGGACTCACCTTTGGAGTCATTGCCACGGCTAGAGAGAGCGCTAGTTGCAGTCGCTACTCGCTAGTTGCTGAGCTTACCGAAAACAAACAAACAATCAATCAAACAATGTCTCAAGACCCTTGGCATGCTGACGTAATCGGAACTAAACATCGGTCGTAGGGCAAATGGCCCAAGTCTAGGCGATGCCGCGGAAAATTTACCAAAGAGCCTCGGTTAATAAGTTTTGTTATAAGGATTGGAAGTTCCAAATAATTTTCTTTGTTTTTTCCTTCAGGATCATCCTGCTCACGAAGGAATTGCCAATTGCTTCTTCAATATAGATATGGCAGACAACAGTGATCACTCACAGTCAGTGACTGATCTCAGTTCCACTGACTACGAAAGTGCACGCTCTCATATCACCTCTGAAGAGGAAGAATCACTATCCAACGCTGTCTACGCTGATGAGACTGAATTGAAGGACGACGAGTCGATGGAAACAATACAGCAAGATAAGGAACAATCACTTACACAATCACAACCACAACTACAAGAGGTTCAGAACTCTTCTGAGCATCCCACAATGAACAGAACATTGGACGTGGAGGAATCATCGCATCTATCTGATGAGTTCTCATCAGAACCTGAACCACTTGAACTTCAGAAAATTCAGAGCGTAGCAAGATCCCATAAGTCATTCACTAACAAGGACAGTATTTATGGTCCACCGGTCTCGTCCCAGGAGTTTGTCAATACTGACAAAACTCAATCTGAAGAATACCATTTAGCTTTGGCTAGAACCATGTCAAGAAAGTCAATTACCAAAGAACAACTGTTGAAGGATGAGAAAAAAGCCTTGAACACCCTACCAAGTGATGAAATTGAAGTTGATCCACAAACGTTGGACTGGGACTCTCCCACTGATCATGATAATCCAAAAAATTGGAGTAAGGCTAAGAAATGGTTTGTCACCATGATCACTGCAGGTATTTGTCTTGATGTTACTTTTGGTTCCTCATTGTACGTCTGTGGACTTTCAGATATGGAAAAAAAAATGGGAGTTTCTCAAGAATTGGCCATTAGTGGTTTGACTTTCTATATGTTAGGTCTAGCTTTTGGTCCCGCCATCAGTGCCCCACTATCGGAATTATTCGGTAGAAGAATTGTTTACATCACATCTTTACCAATCTCAATGTTGTTGACTATGGGTGTCGGTTTATCAAATAAAATAAGAGACATTTTAATCATTAGATTCTTCACTGGGTTATTTGCATCTCCAGCCATGGCTGTTGCCGGTGGTACTATTGCTGATATCTGGGATTTTGAAATGATGGGTATTGCTATGTCTGGTTTTTGTCTTGCTCCATTCATGGGTCCAGTGTTGGGCCCTGTTATTGGTGGGTTTGTTGCTGAAAAGAAAGGTTGGAAATGGACTATGTGGGTCAACTTAATGATGGGAGGTTTGATTTTGTTCCCAGTTTTACTTACTCCTGAAACTTATAAACCAATTTTATTAAAGAAAAGAGCCATGAAGAGAGGAATCAAATTGGCTAAACCAAAAGTTCCCACAGGGGAATTTTTTAAAATCATTTTCACTGTTACATTGATGACTCCAATCAAAATGTTATTTTTGGAACCAATTGTCATGGTTTTTTCAATCTACATTGCATTTATCTTTGCAGTATTGTTTGGGTTCTTTGAAGCTTATCCAATCATTTTCAGAGGTGTTTATGGTATGGATCTTGGTATTTCCGGTCTAACATTCTTGGGTATAATGGTTGGTTTTATCATTGGGACAGCACTCTACGTTGCTATTGATAGATTAATGTTCTTTCCAAAGAATCCAGATGGAACTCGTGGAAAACGTGATGCTGAAGGAAACTTGATCATTGATGCTCCGGAATCAAGACTAATATTATGTAAGATTGGGGCTGTTGCTTTACCACCTTCATTATTTTGGTTAGGTTGGTCATCTAAAAAATCAGTCCATTGGATCTCATCAGTTATTGCTGGTGTTCCATTTGGATTCGGTTTGATTTTGATTTTCTTCAGTACCATCATTTATTTCTCAATGACTTATCCTCCATTATCATTGGCTTCTGCTTTAGCAGGTAATAACTTGTTCAGATATGTCTTAGCTTCCATCTTTCCATTGTTCACAGTTCAAATGTATGACAGATTGGGAATTGATTGGGCAAGTTCATTGTTTGCTTTTATTGCTTTAGCACTAGTTCCTGTTCCATGGTGTTTCGAAAAATGGGGGCCTGGCTTGAGAAACAAATCAACTTATGGTTATGCGGCAATGTTCAGAAAGGCTAGAGAAGAAAGTGAAAGATTAGCCAAATTACAAAAAGAAGTGGAGAACGAAGTTTTGAATGAAAGTAGCTCTGCTGAGGAAGTTAAGGAAGATAATTTCCAGAACGTTTAAATTCGGAAGTTTCTGATATATAAAACTGTTCAAGCAATCTTCTAGTGTGTGCAATTTCTGGTTGTTGAAATTGGTGGTTAGTGAGTGTTTTTTTCAGTTCGATACCTTTGTTGAAGAGTGGGTCCTTTATTTGTGATAATTCAATCATTTTAATTGAGATAGAATAATATGAGAGTTTCTTCAACTCCATAATAGATTTATACATACTTATAGAATATATATGAGATTTGCTTTTCAAATGGACTCTGGACATTGCAGCTTGTTCCTCTTCTTGAGTAGTCATTATACTTCCCACTGAACTAATCGCATCGAACTTCATGGTTTCCGTTATTTTTATCAACTAGTGGAGATGTCATGAGCACTCACTGTTCATTATTCAAATTCATCAAAAACAAAACTTGGAAGTGATTAGACAGCTAGTGAGCTAGTACGTTACAAACTATTGCTATTTTCATTATTTTAATGAGAGCATACCTGCTGATCGAAACTATATAAAGCATTACTACTATATCTTCTAAGAGGTCAAGATGGGGACGAAGATTTAATTCAGGTAAAATTTACATTTAGTTTAGTTATGCTGCATTGTTGGATCAAAAATCTCAAGAGGACACTAAGCACGACTGGCATTAGCGTTACAATGAAAGTACAACGATACCGACTGATCATCAAATGTCCACTTCAATCAAGAGAGCTTCATAATTTTCAAAGACGTAAATACCTTGTGTCGTGTATATGAGGTCATATTTTACAACCTGATCTCATCTATTCAGTGGAGTAAAGCTTGTAAGACGACAAGCTAAAGTTTAACAAGGATTAGAATATACTATATATACGTGTCAAAGTTCTATCATCTTTTTCCAAGATTTTCTTGGTTCTTTAGCTCATTGAAATGCTTCAGGTGGGATTTGTCCACTTGCATGTGATTGTTTGAATCCATTCAATGCCGTTTCATAGTTCCAGCCACTTTGTTCAGCCAGTAACAGACTGAATTGAAGATTCAACTTGGTTTCGAGTAATAACTTTGTCAAGGTCTGTTCTTGATCCGGTGTTAAAGAAATACCTGGTGGTAATTGCAATCCTGCACTTGATGGGGGTGGGGTGATTCCTGGACTCACACTTGTTGAAACAATAGGAGGCTGTTGTTGCTGATGAATTATTGCCTCTTCAACCCATGCAGTAGCAGAGCTTGCCAATGGTCTAACAATCAACAAATCAGATGCAACTATCAATCCATTTCCGTTTGGAACAATGACAAAAGTTCTATCAAAGGATTTCGGAGTTAATTTGTTTGAGGTAGATGGTGTTATGGCAGCACGTCTATGATTTCTTTGATTACCAGAAGTATTGGAGTCAACTTCTGGGGGAGCAATCTCCTCGAATTCCCCATGTAATGAAATCATGAAACCATTAACATGTTGATATCTCCATGCCTCAATAGAGTAGGAACTTGGTGACTCGGTCAATTTGTGTTTAGTTTTTGGTAAATTTTTGAACAGCTTGAAGATTTCTTCAGGACCCTTTCCTAACCTTTGTTGTCTCAATTTTTCAGTCGAGACCCTAATGACATTTCTTGACACAGACATATAATAACCAAATGCCACTTTTGATGCTTCAGCATCATTTGGTACAGAAGAATCAACAGATACTGAGAATTGCGACTCATTTGTGTACAATTGCATCAACTGTGATCTATCATTATCCCAAAACTGTAAGAAATTTGAGATGAATTGAGTTGATAAATTTTGAATTTCTGGATCTTCAAAGAAAAATTGCTTCTTCAGAAGTGGCAACTGATAAATTTTGGTAAGTTTTGACTCATCTCTGATCACATTTCCATCCAATATGACCAATCTTGGGAATACTTTAGAAACTTCAGATAAATATGATGGGTTTGAGATTACTGGATTATTCAGCAAGATCAGTTCTCTCAATCTTTTGAATTTATTCTTCCATAGTTCTAAGGATTTTGACTTAGAAATGGCATTATCAGCTAGAGATAGATTTATCAAGTTTGGATATGCGGTTGACAATGTTGTTATACCATTGATATCTTGTAAATTATTTTGACTCAAGTTAACACTTTCAACATCGAATTTTTCAGTACCAGCCAATTTCATTAAAGCTGGAAACATCTTGGATTGGGTTGATAGTGAGTTGAAAGCACCAGTGGATTGTAATTCGGCATCGCTGGCAATGCTTGTTAGATCTAATAATTTTGCTGCTGGGTTGTAACGTCTATGTAAAAATCTTTTCAATATATCAACAGCGTTTGAGGTAGTTGCACTTGATTGTTTGGTGATTTTAAGAGCACCACCAGCAAATCTAACACCAGTCCACTTGGTTAGTGCATCTGCATCCTGAGATGTCTTAACTTGTCCCTCAATAGCACCATCAGGCGTGACTTTAGCGTTCAGTAATGGGATTCTAGTTTTTCTTGAGATGAACGATACCAAATCGTCCTTCGACCCACCTTGCCAGTTTCTGATCTCCACCGTTACGAGATTCGAGCTGAACTGTGCAGCAGCCACCTGCTGTAGAGTGCTATGATTTCTATTGAAGTTCATTGGCAGCTAGAATACAAGGCTTTCGCTCTGAGTTTGGTGAACGGTGTTATAAGCGATGGATTTTTGATGTTCTCTTTGTTTTTGTTGTTGATAAATTTGTCAATGCTTAGGTAATCATTGAATAGATTACATAATCATTTTTACTATAGCACTAGAACAAGTCTACCGGGAAGAAGAATTTGATCCATTGAATGGAAGGATCACTGAGACAGGTGCAGCTTCAATGTTGTATACAAAGTTAGAGAGGAAATTCGTAGTCTTGAAGTGATTGGCTAATTGAAGTCATTATTACTTCTCATAATAAAATTGATCAGTTATTATATAATATTATTCATGTCTCTCTGCAGATCATACTCTGGTAATATAATTAATTTGCGTAATATTGATATTTATAATTAATGATCAGAGCTGAGAAGTGAACGCAGATCATAGTCATACTTTGGATTATAAATATAATGATTGGATTATTGTAATTCGAAAATACGAGTACAATAATTGACGTTGATATAAATATCGAGCCCATTAGATTTAATTCACAGTACAGCACCATGAACCACAATAATATTAAGATATTGTATTATTCTGATAGCACTTCTTTCTGATCGCTTCTATATTATTATTCTATGATCATATATCGTCACATTTATCAGAATGATGATGAAATTATCAGTTTGCTCAGGATTCCGGTTCCTGCCTTCTTACAGATCAATCCCCTCATAAAGTAATGATAACAGTACCTATTGTTCGAATCCCAACTGATTAAATTCATGCCGGACATAATTCAACTGTCCTACAAATGGTCCAATAATTGACTTGAGTCATCTGTCAAGGTGACTGATTGGTCAGCGTGCAGCTGTAAGAATCATAACAGTATAAAACTAGAAGGAACGTAATTACTTCAATTACGTTGCTTGATATATAATTTGTTCTCATCTTAGATCCACCCAATATAATACTAGTTATGTCATACAGAGCGAAACTTACAGCAAGACTACTTATATTATGATTTAGAAGATCAAGAATAGTATAATATGGCTGTCAATAAACTGAGAAATCCTTTCGTAATCAACTGTTGCGATTAGTATGGTTGGTCGTTCACAATTGAGCTATCGTTCCCTAATGACCTTCAAAACCAAGACGACATTTCTTCTTTCGTTATCTCAGATAATAGTACAAAATTTTCTTCTGTGTGTGATCAGATAATGTAGATAAGTTATTTGTTTTTGTTTTTAAGCATCATTGTGAATTGATTCATGTGTCTCGGTGAAGAAGAAAGAAGGAATTGATATTGTTCAGATCGTCGTTACTCACTGCTTAAAACCCCCCACAAAAAGACCTGTTTCTCATGAAATAAAAGACTAGAGAAGTATGGTGATATAGAATATCTCAAACCTATACACCATGCTCTAAATACATATTCCTTGAATTGTCTAGATCAGAAACAGAAACAATCACAAGAACTTTGAAAAAAATTTTAACCTTTAAACTTTTATTATGATTTTTTTTTTTGCCAATCCTGGTCAGAGCCACAATCTCCGGGTAAATCACGTGACTGAAAAATGTCATTAGATCAAAATTTACAGGGCAGTTATCAAAAAGCCCACAGCAGCATCCTTATAGCAAGAAGGTTTAAAAGCAGAGCCATTTCCTTTTCACTAAAAAAAAAGACAGCAGCAAATCCATTAGTTCCCAACTTTTGGTTTTTGGACGGGAAAGGACAAAGCACAATTGGACTCAAAAGCTCAACCTGCGTGTGTGATTTGGGAAGTCCTTCTAGATAGTAAACAATGTCATCCTCATCACTTGCCCATCTTTACAGTGAACGGCTCAAGCTATTGGACGTTGTGTTCCCTACAAATAACTACCAGAACTACCTTTTGAACGCCTTCCATCTATTTACCATCATCCTTCGTGCTGTTTCTGTATGTACACTCTTTTTGTTCCTCTTTTACAAGCATCTTTTGAACTAACATATGAACTAGGCTTTCATTGCTATCACAATAATCACCCCAATTCTCCTCCTTTTGTTATTTGACCTTGGACTATACCTAATTAGGATCTCAAATCTACGGAATGAGGCTAAACGGCTATTAAGGGGCATGTTGAACTTGAAACTATCAAATGATGACGAGGATGAAGCTGATTCACATTCAAATGACACACAATATACTGATGTATCACCTTCAGGAGGGAAGATTTCCTTCACCGAGTCGTTGAGACAATGTCATCAGGTCATCTATGAAAGAGTTTCCTCTAGAGGTTGAGGTGAACAATGTGAGTTTTACCAATCCCTATGAGGCTAGATTATTCATATACTGATTGGATTTTAAGAGCCAAGGTTACTATACATGTCGGAAAGGATTAAGGAAAGGAAAGGAAAGGAAAGGAAAGGAAAGGAAAGGAAAGGAAAGGAAAGGAAAGGAAAGGAAAGGAAAGGAAAGGAAAGGAAAGGAAAGGAAAGGAAAGGAAAGGAAAGGAAAGGAAAGGAAAGGAAGGAAAGAGGATCATGTTTTCAATATTCAAGCTATCAATTACTTTTATCTGCTATCACTGTTGCTATTTATACATATTATACTACTATATTAATATTCATACAAACTTTTTTACCGTGCTGTGATGATTTATGGTTTTGACATGAGTTTAGTATGCTTGTCTTACTGTAATTAGTGCCACAATTTGAGTCATTTAGTGGTTGTTTTCAGGGGGGAAAAAGACCATTTCTGCACTATGTTGCTATCATTCATTGCTAATGTATCATTGTTCTACTCATTACATGAAAGTTCCACAACAAGGAAGTACAAGATCTTGATTGTAATCAGTCCGAATATTGAATTTTGCCTATCTTGATTATGTAATATAATATGCTGGGCGAACCGTGTGTTTTTTTTTTGGTTCGCTTTTCGTCAAGAAAAAAAAAAGAGCATGAAATGAACCAAAGTTGTAATTCTACTGCTCTATCTACTTCCCCATAAAAATTAGTTAAACATGTCTACTATCCGCACTAGAGCAGGTGCTGCTGCCCCAAAGAAAGAACCATCTTACATCGAATCAATCACATCAAGCCCATTATTCCCAGTGATTTTCAACGTTGGTCTATTTGCCGTAAGTCTACTCAACTTCATGTCATTTCATCACAAAAGTCTTTCACTTACTAACGTTTCATATTCTTAGGCAGGTGTTGCTTTCATTCAAAGTCCTTTAATGGAGGCTTTAGCTCCTCAGTAAGTTACATACTATTGCAAAATTTGTTTTAAATGAGTACTAACAATGTGCCCCCATAGATTATAAGTTTAGTAAAGGTTCAAACACGATATACTCTGTAAATAAATGATGATTTTTGTTTTATGATTATTTGGATTGTCGTAATTTTAATCAATAGGTCACTGACATGATAAATATGACATACATTCTCGAATAATCAACATTTTAAAATTAATTAGGAAGTTTTCAAGATGATCAGAAGAAAAAAGACCACTTATAAAAGACATAAATAAAACATTTTTAAGGAAAGGAGTCTTGAAAGTTGGAAGCACATATAACCCTGATAAACAGCAGTAACCTTACACAAGGCAGAAGGAGATGTGATACCAACACATGAGACTCACAAAAGTTTTGATCGAAACAAGAATGTAGGGCAAAAAAAAAAAACATTGTAGTTGGTACTCGATTATTGGACCTTGGATGGATAAAACTTGCACAACATGGTAACTCAATTGGAGATAATGTCACGCACCAAACAAACCCAGACAGCTTACATGTTAATCTAATCTTGTAAAGCAACATATACAGCATGTAAAATAGCTGGGAACCAAACGAAGACTATTGAAGAGTTAGTAAGGAATATCAAAACAAACAGTGTGTGGGATGACCAATACTCACTACATAGGATGACGTTGATCAATAAATCTCTACCAGCACCTCTCATCAAGAAGACGGCTAATGGTGGCAAGATGATAGCTGTTGGAGTCCATTGTTAGTAAACTTCAGACAAAACAATAAGGGTTTCAGTCACTCGAGGGGAATTCTCCTCAGAATGGAAAACAAGCCATGAGAGTAAACACTAAGAGCAACGAACGTACCGATAATGATGTTGATGATTTTTGAACCTTCCATTGTAACTATAATAAGCAGATACTTTATAAAGGAATTGAATATAAACTGTGGGTCCGGTGGAGGCTTAAAAGGAAAGTTTTAATCTTATTTATAAACAAAAAGAAGGATTTGCAATTTTATCGGTGATTCTGGGAACACGAAAAAGATATTCGCGGAATTCGCGGAAATAGACAAAAGGGGCCGAGTGCCTAATATGGAAGTTCCTTCCCCATTCGGAAAAAAAACTTAACATACATAATTATGTAAGAATATTATAACAAAGAGAGCATTAATTGGTTCATTTATTTCAATACTTTCTTGACAATCTTTTCAACTTCGTCCCAATCATCTGTAGGGACCCTGGTCATCTCAATGTCACCGAAGTATGATCTAATGAACATCAATTGTTCATATGATTTTTTGTCATGAACAAATGATACTGCAACTCCAACTCTACCGAATCTACCTGTTCTTCCGATTCTATGTAGATAAGTTGATGGATCTGGTTTACCCTGTCTATCCGTTGGTAAATCGTAGTTGACAACCATTGATACCGTTGGAATATCAATACCTCGGGATAAAACGTTGGTGGTGATCAGGACTTTCGAACGACCTTCTCTAAAATCATCAATCAATCTGTCACGTTCTGCACTTTCCAAATCACTATGAAGAATAGACACTTGATGTCCTTCATCTTTTAATTTTTTGTAAATAATATTAGCAGTATTTTTGGTACCAACAAAGATAATTGAGGATCCAATGGTCAATAATCCATATAGTTCATTCAAAACTTCAAACTTATGTGCCTCACTATCACAATCCATATATAATTGCTTGATAGCATCAACATTCAACTCTTCTTGTTTCAATGACAATTCGTTTGCATTTGGAACAAATTTCGTGGCATATTTACGCACTTCTTCAGGGAATGTAGCACTGAATATAACCAGTTGTGTGTCCTTTGGTAAGAATTTCTTGACTCTATAACTTTGATCTCCCATTCCTTGATTATCCAACATATTATCAGCTTCATCCAACACAAATACTTTCACTCTTGAAACATTGATTTGTTTACGACGAATCAAGTCCTGCACAGTCCCTGGAGTTCCAACCAAAACATGTGCATTCAATTTCTGTCCCCTTTCAAATGAGTTTGGAACAACCAATTGGGTGGTGATCTTGGTATATTTAGCCATAGCATTGATAACGTCCAATGTTTGTCTAGCTAATTCCCTAGCTGGTGATAGACAGATTGCTTGTGGCTCATTTATTTCTGGATCGACTCTTGATAGCATCGTTAAGGAGAATGCAGCAGTTTTACCAGTACCAGATTGTGATTGACCAATCATGTTTTTTGGTGGGTTAGATATTAGTAGCGGAAGTGCTTTCTCCTGAATCTTGGAAGGTTTTTGATACTTCATGGCGTATAATCCTTTCAACAATTCTGGTGAAAGTCCCAATTCTTCAAATGATTTGATGGAATATAATGGAGAGTTTGGATCAGCTTGTAGATCAGCAAGTTTCACTTTAACTTCATATGTAGATGAAATCAAGTTTGAATCAACCTTTGGTTCATCAGCTTCAACTTTTTCTTGTTCTTCTTTGGTCACCTCTTCAACTTTTGGTGCTTCGACTGAAGTTTCTTCTTTGGTTTCTTCAACAACTGTTTTTGACTCTTCTTTCTCAGGAACAGGTTCAGGGGTAACTGATTTTGCATCCCTGTTGATGGACAAAGAGTTCAGAAGATCAGCAGCATCGGCAGATTCTCTCTCAATAGACATTTTTTTTTTCGTTTGATGATCTTCAAAATTTGAACGTCTGATCTAAAATGGTGTTTTGATTATGCTTTTTTTTTTGTCGAAGCTTCTCGGTATTATTCCGAGGGTATAACTACCGGATATCACATCTTGGCCCATGATACATATAACTAAGATTTCAATAGAGCTACGTACGTCTCTTTGACAAACTTGAATAAGCTCACATGTACAATACACCTATTTCCGGCTGTGTTATGAACTATAGACTATAAAACTTTTAATTGTAATAAACCTTCCCCAAAATAATAAAATAAAAAATCAAAACTCATTTACTTTCATCATGTCTCTTTAAGTACCAGGTACCGTTTTTATGCTAGATTATTTCCAACTTGATTAACGTTTACCACCAGTTCTTTTATGACGTAGTTCTGCTTGTTGTTTTTCAACTTCAGCATCGAAACTAATGAATTCATCTAGACCTTTACCACCTGGAACCATTGGTAGAACTGGAACTTTTGGTTCAACGACAACCTCTAATAAGACTGGTCCTTTAGCAGCTAAGAAATCTACCAAACCTTGATGCAAGTCTTCTTGTTTAGAGATTCTAATACCCTCAAATCCAACAGCATCAGCTAGCTTCATGAAATCTGGGTTGGTTTGATGTGTATGGGAGTAACGATGTTCATAAAATAATGATTGCCATTGGGTAACCATACCTTGTTCTTCGTTATTTAATAGACAAACTTTAACTGGAGCTTCAGCTTGAACAGCGGAAATCATTTCCATCAAAGTCATGTTAAAAGAAGCATCACCATCAATATCAATGACGATAGCTTCTGGTTTAGCAACTTGAGCACCAATGGCAGCAGGTAACCCGAATCCCATAGTACCTAGACCACCAGATGTGATGAAAGTTCTTGGGTGTTTCCAAGTCCAATGTTGAGCAGCCCACATTTGATGTTGACCAACACCTGTTGTAACAATGACCTCTTTACCAGTATTATTAGCTAATTTGGATAATTCAGAA
The DNA here is from genome assembly GCA_030581995.1 of Wickerhamomyces sp. NRRL YB-2243. NCBI lineage: Eukaryota > Fungi > Ascomycota > Saccharomycetes > Phaffomycetales > Wickerhamomycetaceae > Wickerhamomyces > Wickerhamomyces sp. NRRL YB-2243. The sequence goes on from JAKTWL010000017.1 coordinate 137,667, forward strand.
ATCACTGTTTGTGGTTTGATTTTGGAACCTGGTGTTTCTTTTTGGTAATCATATGGATATTTATGTTTCCATTTGTTGATTTGATCAAACCATGTTGGTCTGGCTTGAACTGATTTCACTAAAGGAATGAAGCTTTTCAAGTTGGTGGTAACGTCACCTTCAACAGCAACAGTAGCTTGAACGACTTTGTTGATGTTTTTTGGAGCAATTTCAAAATGTATGATACCACCTTTACCTTCAGCAGCAGCTTTTCTAGCAGCTGGGGCGAATTTAGCAATGTTACCAGTAACACGATCATCAAATCTGGCACCTAGAGCGATGATAAGGTCAGCGTTTTGAATTGCCAAGTTAGCAAAAGCTGAACCGTGCATACCAAGCATATCAACAGATTTTGAATCATCTTGATCAAAGGCACCTAAACCTTGTAGGGTTGTAGTGACTGGGATGTTAGCTTTATCAGCCAATTCTTTTAGTAATAAAGGACCTTCTTCGCTATTTAAAATACCATTACCGACATAAAGGATTGGTTTCTTGGCATTATTTAGTAATTCGGCAGACTTTTTGATGGCAGCCAAAGTGAATTCAGTTGAAGCAGCTTTAGTGATTTGTTCTAGAGCGTTAGATGGAATGGTGGTTTTGACTGGGATAGCTTCTCTCAAAATAGCAGCAGTGACATCTTTTGGTAAATCAACTAAGACTGGACCTGGTCTACCACTGGTTGCGATTTCAAAAGCTTCATTTATACGTCTTGGTAATTCGGCAATATCTTTGACCATAACGTTCCATTTGGTACAGGATCTTGAGATACCAACGACATCAGCTTCTTGGAAAGCATCTGTACCAATAGCACTTGTAGCAACTTGACCTGTGAAGACAACTAATGGAATACCATCAGCTAAGGCGTCGGCCATTGGGGTAACGACATTGGTAGCACCTGGACCCGAAGTGACCAAGACAACACCTGGTTTACCAGAAGCTCTGGCATAACCTTCGGCCATGTGACCAGCACCTTGTTCGTGTCTTGGTAGAACGAATTTGAACTTATCGGAATCATGAATAGCATCATAGACTGGTAAAATAGCACCACCTGGATAACCAAAGACGGTATCAACATTGTGTCTGATCATCATTTCATGAAAAATTTGACCACCTGTTAACCCAACGAATGAGTCATCTAAATCAACATTGGATTTTTTTTTAAGTGGTGAGATTTTTTGTGATGATTCTTTTGAGACTGAAGAAGTTGCAAAAGATGGAGCAGGTTTTGGTCTTGCTGCTGAAGAGTTTGAGCGGATTGATGTGATTGAACAGAATTTAGAGGCAGATTTAGCAGCTCTTCTCGCTATTTGATAAGTTTGACGACCACTGGTGGTCTTTATAGAACTGGAGATCATGTTTGAGTGCTATCCAGAGATAAAACTTGATAAAAAGCTTCGATTAAGGAAACGAAAACAAGTTGTCTTTGACAATTTTTCAGTTTTCTTTCTTTCCACTAACAAAAAAAAAAATTGTTTTTTTTTTTTTCCATGATGATTCATTCTTCATTTCTTTTTGAATTCCGGTTTGGGACGCACCACATAAGTTAGTCATAAGAAGCAATTTGACGTATTTTTGTAGGCCTTTTCAGTTGTACGTTGGTCGTTTATAAGTGCTACTGGTTGCAGTCGACAATAGTGTACAATTTGTATAAGAGGCTCCACTCAATCTCCAAATCAATAAATCAATGGCTGTTTTTAAATTGTCTTCAAAGCGTTGTTAGCTTCTCGCTTCCTGTACCGGCGTCGCAGCTGACGTGATACGTCTGGGGAAACGCCTTCACCGGCGAACAGCGATCACCGTCCAAATTCCCGTTGCTCCTATAAAAATTTAGTATTACATATGATACTGAACAATAGACAATAATTTATGTGCCTGTGTATACTCAATTCACTCGCTCATAGAACAACACATATACGTCACTACTGCTCATATGAGTGGGATCCTTCCCGTTGAAACTCCCATGGTTTGTAACCTTTACAACCTCATCGTCAAAATAATACCAGTTTGGATCATGCAAATTGTGGTCTAGACTTTTGTTGGTTATGGAAGTATAATGACCAGATTTTAAAGTACCATAATGATTCACAACACCATAGAGTTTATATTTGACTTTAGTGCCATTGAAATCAATCTCTAACAGTATTGGGTATTGAATGATTGTGTCATCTTTTTGTGAGGTGTCATAGAACAAGAATCTGGATAAATGAATTATGAGAATAGGAGGCAATGAAACAAAAGTCAATGATTTGATGGTAGAATTAATAGATCCACTCCCTAGGAATTTCTTATTCTTGTTATTGACTGAACTGTTTTTAGCATTTGGGGCTGGACTTGATGATCTACCACGAAGTCTAAATCCATTACCAAAATTTAGACGATGTCTTCTTGGTTCTTTTTCCACTTTATTATCCAGTGATACATTTGTCGTTGAAGATGTCTTTGAAGAACATTTTGGACAATCCCATGCATTATCACCTGTTAAAATCTCCTCGTTTGTAAAAAGTTTGATACAGTCTTCTAACGTGACCTTCTTCAACTTTTTACCATATGAATTATGTTTTGGAATCCCCAAACTTAGCATATAGAAACTTGAGTAATTTGATGATTTGAACCCACAATTCATACACTTGACACTATCCTGTAGTTGGCCTTGGAAAATTTTAGAAAGTGGAGAGAATCCTTGTTTTATCAATCCTTCAAACCATTTCTCATAATCTTCACCCAGATTCTCGTGATTCATCAACTCTGGGTAGTCACTCACTACTGAGTTTGAGTTTGATAGTTCATCATGCAACTGATCTAGTAAAAACATCAAGAATTCCTGTGTATCTTGTTGCTCAACCGGAATGTTCAAATCAGGTCTCAATTGAACACACGCTTTCAAAAATCCAGATGGAACGATAGAACATCCTCCATTCAAATACATCTTTTTGAACAATACAGATAATGAAGGTGATAGTCTTGGTTTTTTGAACAGGGGATTATAATATGTCTCAAATGTGTTGTCCAAGAATAAGTCACGAAATTGATTTGATGAGAAAAGACACTGGATCATACTATTGATGTAACAAGTATTTTTCATGTTTCGTAAACCAGTGATTGATAGTCGAACAAATGGATGCCTGCTTTGTTGTATGGTTGGAATTGAGCTACTATTGATTCTGGGGCGCGAATGAACCTGTTGATGATGTGGATTGTGGGAGCCTCCGATACTCTGATAATTGATGTTTTGTGGCAGTTGAGTATTATGCGATTGACTCATTGGGATTGGTGCCGCAGGTCTTTGATATGGGATATTTTGTAGATGTGGTGGTGGCACTGGGGCAGCTGATTGTATTCCCTGGGCATGCTGTGGATTTAACTGCCTTGATGATGACGATGATGAATATGGGGGTAGTAATTTTGAGTAATCATAAGGTGCCAATGTTGGTGTAGATGAGTGTTGTGATATTGGTGGAGGAGGAGGTGGAGGTATAGACGGAGGTTCTGTGAAAAACCTCGGTAGCCTTGTTCTGAAAATCAATGCTTGAGTGGAAAACTTGTTCTTTGACACATACTTCACCCAAGAATCAAATCCACCAGATAAAGTTTTTGATCTGATACCAATTGACTCCAAGAACATAGCAAGCTTGGTAAGATAGTCAATTTCATGAGTCAGGATGGAAGTGTTATCAGAATATGTTAGAACCTGGTCGAATTTATCCATATTTTTGAACTGTTGAAACTCTTCCTTTGATATCAGATTTCTCAGGACATCCTCAAGCTCTTGATAGTTCTCGCTATTCATTATCAATGATGGATCAATGTTTATAATACTACCATATGGTAAATGACTAGTCTTGAAACTTTTAGAACTTCTTATATCAAGAATCAAGTATGACAATGTAGCGTCACACAAATCTTGGAATAAGGCCTTGGAACTTATAGTCATCAAAGTCGTGTCATATTCATCATTGGCATAAACAGAATGGTATGAATCTTTCCGGTGTGATGTACTCAATTGAATGTAATCCAGTACTCCGTCAGTGTTTTCATCTTCAATATCATTGGTGAGAGTATCTTCTCCTTCGTTATCGGAATGACTTTTTGGTGGGTACGCAAAAGATTTCACATGATGCAGTTTTGGAACACTCGGAGGTGGATGTTTAGGAAGTGGTGGGAGCTCACTGACAACGTCATTTGATAGGTTCTCGTTAAGGAGCTTTAGTTGATCATTTGGTTGTAAATCTGGAGGTAGCCATAAATCATCGACAACGGAGGAACTGGTAGAGTGTATCGATGTGATTGATGCGGCAGATGATTCTGATGAGATTGTAGTCGATTTTGATATCTCTGGCTCTTGTAAAATGCTAGTCAAATCTTGGTGTAATGCAGAATTTGGTAATGTTTGGGCTCTTTTGGGTCTAGGGGGTACTTTTGATACAGTTGCTGATGTTGCTGATTGTTTGTCATTGATATATCTGATATAATTGATCACTTGTAGTTTGACATTTGACATATTGGTCTCTCTTTCATATAGCTGTCTCAAAGTATGGAATATCTCATGATTTCTATTCTTGATCTGGAATTGTATAGAGTTTGGGATAAGGTGGTAAATATAGAACAGCCCAACAATGTAATTCCTCAGCGACTTACTATGTGATTGTTCTATCAGGCCCTCTTTGTACAGCTCGAGATGGTGTTCTGCCACCTCTATCAGGTCAATCATCTTGCTCAGCTTCAGGTCCTTGGCTATTGGCTTGATGTCCTCTTTGTACATCTCCACCACTAATCCCAAGAGCTCCTCAGAGTATTCAGGGGTATAGCTCGATTTTGCCCACAGACTGCTGGACATCTCTTCTGTGGTGTCTCTGAGTATGCTATCAGGGTGATCCACACGTTTTCCCCAATTTTAAAGAGCAAACAATTCCTTCCAGTTTGCTGATGGCTGTCAGACTCGCTATCGCTCATTTACAGAAAACAAAACTTCACCAGAATTGGTTCGTGGCGCAGCCACTTCTCGCTTATAACACTACACCGTTAAAAATCTTATAGGCATAGATCTGTATTGAAAGATATCGATGGTTGAGTAATCTAGCTAGTGCTGTGTAGGCATTGATGTTGATGGTTTGTTGGCTACCTCTTCCTCAATGAGACTAGTTTTCCAGAGACTGGTAATGGTCTTTGCCTGGGTCAAAAACGTGAACCCAGCCTTACCATAGAAGTTGAGATCTCCATTGAATGATCCCTTGTTTCCAGTAAATGAGAAGAATGGTAGAGGAACTGGGATAGGTACATTTATGCCAACTTGACCTGGCTCAATTTCCTTGGTGAATTTCTTAGCAAGGATCCCCGAGGTCGTAAACAAAGCAACACCATTACCATATGGATTGGCATTGACAAACTCAATGGCCTCCTCAAAAGTGTCAACACTAACAACACTCAAGACAGGTGCGAATATCTCTTCTGTATACGCAATATTATCAGCTTTGATGTCTGTTAGGATAGTTGGACCCAAGAAATATCCTTCTGGAAATCCATCAACCTTTATGTTTCTACCATCTAGCACGACTTTGGCACCCTGCTTGACACCTTCCTCGATCAAATAATTGGCACGATTCAAAGCATCTTTTGAAATCAGTGGTCCCAAACTTGATTCTTTGGCATACCCTGAACCAGTAACCAACTGTTTAGAGGCTTCAATCAAGTCTGGTAACCAACTCTTAGTTTCGCCAACCAAAACTAAAACGCTTGCAGCCATACATCTTTGTCCGGCTGCTCCAGCAAACGCACCAACAGTAGCGTTTATGAATTGATTCTTATTGGCATCTGGAACAACAACAACATGGTTCTTTGCAGCCAAGTTAGCTTGGACTCTCTTCCCATTGGTGACACCAGTCTTGTAAATGTAATCACCAGCTTTACTAGATCCAACAAATTGAATGGCCTTGACCAGTGGGTGATGCAAAATCTTGTTCACTGTTGGGACTTTCCCATGTATCAAGTTGATGACCCCAGGAGGAACACCTGCTTGTTGCAACAGTTCTGCAATAATCAATGAGGCTCCTGGTACTCTTTCAGATGGTTTTATGACACCAGTCTAGACTTATTGTTAGTATTGATATCGTTACATAGTTCTCACCCATGGGGCCGGGTCTATACTTTATACTTACATTTCCAGAGGCAATGATCATTGGAATAGACCATAAAGGAATCATAGCAGGGAAATTGAATGGACAAATAGCCGCAACAACACCTAAAGGCTCCCTCACCATCAACGTATCCATATCTGTTGCAACCTCAACCTGAACACCTTGCAACTCGGTGGTGACAGCGGTTGCATATTCAGCAACTTGTAAACCTCTTAAAACATCACCTTTGGCATCGTCAAACGTTTTTCCCTGCTCAGACACAATCACAGCAGCAATCCTATCATGATTCTTCTTGATTAAGTCGACAAATTTGAACAAAATCTGCTGTCTTCTCATGATTGAGACCTTCTTCCATGACTTGAATGTGGTATGAGCTAGCTCAATTGCTTCATCAAGTTCTGCATCTGTTGATTGGGGAACTTTTGCAATGACTTGATTGGTAGCAGGATCATGAACATCATACCAGATGTCGGTTTTGGACTTGATAAATTGATTGTTGATAAATGCTGGAGTCAAGTATGGCTCTGTGCCAGGTTTGGGGTGATCTTTAGGGTAATCCTGAGTAGTTGTGTGTAGTGTGAGAAGTTCAGGCATAATGGATGATGTGTTGGCAGAATAATAGCAAAATTGAGCAAACGGAAAGATCTCTCTTTATATAGCGTGCTCATATTGATCATAGTTGATCTCAATTGTGGGGAGACCATCATGAGCTCAGCTTGCAGTGACTTGTTTATCATAGGAAAGGGTGCCTAATTAGAGAGAAAAAGCGGCATCAATCATTCACCCCCATAATTTCTTAGCTTTTGGCTCAACGCTTTTGTTCATTGTTCAGTTCCACTTTCACATGAAGTAAATCGCTCAACTCCTTCAGTCATTAATCTGGCTAAGATTGGTAATTTCCATCGGGTTTCGGTTCCCTTTAACCAGTCCAATTTTCACAATACTCGATCATAAACAAAAATGATTTCTCTGGAATATTATCAGTAGATCTTTGAATGGCTGGAAGTCTGCTCATGATAATGGATTAGGATGATAACTGATAACACTGGATGAAGAAAAAGAATAGTGAAAAAAAAATCTGAACGGTACGGGAATCGAACCCATGCCTAGTGCTTGGAAGGCACTTATTCTACCACTGAACTAACCGTCCTAATATACGTTTGGTTAATTTTTCGCGATATATGTTCTCTCAAAACGTTCTGGTAGGGGACACACTAGTAAACTTGACTACATGCTCCTTTCATTCACTCATGTAGATAGCTGTGATTAGTTGGAGGCCTTGTATATTTGTATAAACATATGCTAAAGACGTTTGCACGGTAAGTAATAGAGATAAATAATGATGAATAGCGTATAAATAAGATTTAAGAATCGCGCCTGTGGCATGGTTTAGCTAAGAACATCCTTCAAGTTCAGTTCACCAGTCCCTCTATCAAGTGGTTGAGGCTGTTTTGAGCTTTCTTTCCATCCAATCATGAAAAGTATTCGAAAAGTCAATGGGAGTGATCCTTCTTGTTCTCCGTGGAAGGTTGAATAGATAGCTTGAGCTGCCAAAAGAATGTCTCTATGCAATACCCCAGGAAAGGATACATTAGCATTGTTCTCTCCCATCAACTGTAAGTCTTCAAGTATACTAACAATATCCGGATAGCTGATGACTATCTCCTCAACATCCAACGTAACAATGTTGAATTTGTTTTGTTTCAACAAAGAGCTCATATCATTGACCTTAACTAGGGGTGATACCCTTGGTGACATTCCTCCTCTTCTTTCCGATTCTGCCAGTTGTAAAGCAGTACGAAGTTCAAAGATTGTGTCCTCACATATGATACTTCCCAAGAATAATCCATCCGGTTTCAACAGAATGTTGATTTTTCTTAGAGTCTCTGGCAAATCGTTTACCCAATTCAATGAAAGATTCGATATCACAGCATCGAAAGATTCTGGCTGTAATGAACTATGATCCAATGTCTCCTCATCAACAACAAGCTTGTTTACACTCAGAACTTCGTTATATGGTCTACCGTGCCATCTGTGTAGCATTGTCTTTGAACTATCAGTCATCCATATCTCACCGATCCTGTCTCTCACCAGTTTCGTATCCTCATCCTCGTTCTGTACCAATTGATCTTCAAAGTTCCCAGACGAGGACCCCAGGTTAAGCACTTTATGAAAGTCTCTTTTGATGTACGCCAATCTTTCTATTGTTTTTCTTGCCACTTCGTCCCTCAGATACTCAACTTGTTCTGATTCAGGCTTTTTTGCTGCTTTTTCACGTTGAATCAACTTGGTTTTGCGATCAAAAATCTGGTAAGGTTTTGAGGAGTAGAATCTGGTGAAAGCACGCGTTTCCCGTGTAAATGACCTCATTTTGATCAATTGGCCTTTGGAGAAAGTATTCTTTTGATATTTGATGTTTTGTTTGTTTGTTTATTTCTGTGGGGAATTTCTCATGAAAAACTGATGATGTTTTCTCATTAGAGAACTAACTGGCTTTGAAATTCACGTAACCTCAACCTCACTCAGTACGATTGGTACAAATAGACGATGCTGAGATGCTGTGGCCCACGACTGAGGACTTCAATTTTCAGAGAATGTTTCATACCTCAAAAATACAGCTCGATAGCCCTGTTTAGTCGACTCCTGGATACAAAACGTACTTCAAGCTCTCTTCTGTCCGATATTCAAAATCTCACAAGTTCTTCATCAACTATACCTCAGAAAAGTCTTCAGTTATTAGCTGAGAAAATGTGTACTGACCATCAGCCAGATTTCAGGGAGTTGATAAATTACAGAGTGCTGATAGAAACACTTCTGGAATCGGGATACTTTGAGGACCAGCCTGTGTGGTTCATCTATTTAACATGTTACCGGCCGCTAATCAAGCCACTACCCAAAGACAACTATACTCAAAGGCTCCGTACCTTGATGTCATCGCTTGAATTTGTGCAGGAGAGGAGCTCAGTTCAGGAAGATGCTGATGCTCTGAACAAGTTGCTCTATCCAGACCTTGTGGAAACTATCAAATATTCAATATTGGTGGGGGATTCTGAGAGTTCTGAGTATCTGATGGATCAGTTGGAAAAGATATATGGTGGGCCTCTTGCTGATGACTTTCACACACTTCTGTTTTCAGCATTGGAGGTCTTTGATATAGATCTGGTTGAACGGTTTGCAGGCGATTATAAACATTTATACCCTTCGATACCTTTAACAGAGGAGAGACTCATGGAGATTGCTTTATCACGAACAAGACAATATCAGAATCTTCTTTCAGTATGGGATTCTAAGACCATTTTGGATAGCTTTCGCGTGTCTTTGATCATAGAGGCCTTCCACAAAAGCCTAGATGTTTTTTCATCATTGCTACTACTTGACCATTTCATTCCAGTAATCCAAGATGAACTGTCCCATAAAGACTTTGACTTTTTATCACAACAATTGGTTTCTCTTCTGAAATACAATAGCATCAAAAGGAAGAAATTCGAACAAAGGGAAGCTAGTGAAACATCAAGACCATCAAAGTTATACATTCAAAGAATTGATATCAAGAATACTTTTGAGCAAACCTCAGACATACTCAATGCAGAGGCAGCTATCTCTGTGAAAGTGCTCTTCGTTAATTTATTTCTCAAGTCAGTCTCTGAGTCTACCAATATAAGTGGTGTCATATATGCTTATTCCCTCCTTCCACTACATCTGCTGAATTCGTCGTCTTATGAAATTTTGTTTCATGCGTGTTCAAAGGGTCACGATAGCGGACTGAGAATATTCGAGCTTTTCAACTATGCCCGTTCAAAAATGGTGCTTTCCCAGAAGTCATTTCACTATCTGATCAAAACATCTTTCGGCTCTACAGATGAAAGATTATGGTTCTACCTCCATCACTACTTTCAACACTACGAAACCCTTTCTTCACAGATAGTCAGTGAAGTGAAATCTCATGATTTATCAACCATAGATCTCGTCTCACAAAACGGGGTAGTACAACAAAACATTGCCTCCCTCGGAGGTTCAGTCTTTTTGAAAAACTTCAAACCTACGGTACCCTGGAATCCATATGATTCAAAAGAACAGAAGATGCTTGAAAGGAAACATGCAAACATATGACTTTACGAAACATTTATACTCTCAGCTACTCTTTTGAGATCTTTACCACTCCAGCTAGTGGTCCTCAAAACTTCTAAAGCTTTACCATATCTATCCATCCCTTCAACCAAAGACTTCTCTGTATAAACCGTAAACAGTTCTTCACTTGCGAGAACACGAACTCTTGCAATTGGATGACTTGTGGCTAGCCAAACTAATCTATCTCTGGAGTCTTTCAGATCATGAGCAATGGTTAAATATCCAAAGATCTTGATGGCACAACCAAGCCTCGTAATGCTTTGTGTGTTCAAATGCAAGTTATAGACACGAACATATAGTCCTCTAATGTTAAAATCCTTGGGAATTGTGATGTGTAGCTGAAGAATTCTTGAGTAGAATTGTAATCCTACCAAAATCATCTTAGAAAGCCTTTGAGATTTATACGAGCTTCCCTTCAGCAGTGCAGAATCCACCTTCAGTATGGAAGCTAGTTGTAAGAGAGTCTGATTTTTTTCGGAATCACTAAGCGTTTTTTCATAGTATTCAACAAAAGTTCTCAATGTTGATGTAATCAAACTATCTGTAGCTTTCAAAGCACCACCGCTGAAAATATAACCTCTCCAGAATTCTTTACTTACTTCTTGAACATCTGCATAATGTTTATGATACAACTTCAACAGATCTCTGAAATACTTCTCTATGTCTCTGTTATTGAAGTCACATGGTTCCAGCCCTTTTAAACGAAGTAACAAAGTCAGTGATTCAACTCTCAACCTATCTATAGGTTCAGCCGAGAGTCGCAGTAGTTTTGGCTCGATAACTTCGAGTGTCTTTTCAAACGCATTTAGGTTCTCTGCAATGAGACTGATAGCTGCTAACCTGACTTTACTACCCACATCACCTTGTTCGGAGATGGAATAGTCATCCAATGACTGCACCAGCTCTTTCAGTATATGTTCATCGACCTGTGTGACTTTAAGATACATGGATATTGAACACAGTATAGCAGCTTTAATGTCAGCATTTGATCTCTCGTCATTTAGCAGCCCAAGAACATCGGCAATTCTATGATCAAAATCTGGTAAATATGTCACAGCTCTAGCTGTGTTTAGATTATTATTCTTCATGTAATGAAGCCATTTCCTCCAATCATCTTCAGATAGTTGTATCAGTGGTGCAATATCTTTCAAGATCTCTGAAATGGCTTCACTTTCAATTCTGATGGCATCAAATAGATTCTCTAAATAATCTGCACCAGAGATATGGCCCAATCGAAGCAGCGAGCGTAAAAGATAAAGGTAAGATTCTATGACAAATGGTGGATCTTTATGATGGTTCAACCTTATCTCATTGAAGACTGGCAAGATCTCAATCAATAGCGAGGTTTCAGTCGCTAGTGGTAGTACCTCAGATAGACCAATGAATGAGTTGAAAGTTTTAGGTTTGGAATGGTGGACAAGATATCCCAGTACTTTCCTGATTTCTTCTTCTCTCTCTTTCTTCAACAAGACCCCCAAGGCTTTAGCACTGAGTTTCACTAATTCATTATCTAAGTTAAAAACGTTGTTTGTCAAAAACTTTATAAAATCTATCTTAAAGTTGGGAAAAACTGTGACGACTTCCAGGGGCATCTTTAGATATGATTTTTCAATAGAACCTAGTTCCACAAAGTCCAATACCTCGATAACCTTCACACTTTTCAAGGAATTTTCATCATCATTCTCATCAGGAAATAGGTACTTCCAAGTATTCATCCCATGACGACCAACGAGTTCTTGTAACGCCGCAGTAGCAGATCTTCTGATGAGAATCTCTTTATCGAAAGTGCAGACAAAGAACAAACTCAGGACAAGATCTTTCACTAATTCTGGGTCTAATTCGGTTGCACTTCTGGCTAATGACCAAATTACATAACTTGATGCATCTCTCACGTTCGAACCTAAGATAAAAGTGATCCTGGCTTGTTGAAAGAAAAGCGTTTTGCAAACAATGTCCTTGATCCTATCAAACATAATACTATCTATTAGTTTCAATCTCAGTAGTTCAGCCAGGGTTAACAGCTTACTGTGCAATAGCTCACTGCTCATAGTCTCCAAGGGTTCATTATTCAAATACTCCTGCGTTCCATGAATCAGATCAACAACAACCTCAATGGCAAGATCTGGGTCGATTTTTTTCATCAGTTTGCTGAACTTTCTGGCTAGAACTAATCGGGTTTCGGTATTCTTATTTGAAAAATTATTGTAGAAGAACTCCAGAATATCTTCGATCTCATCATATTCACCACGTTCCGATAAATACCAGGTCAACTTTGAGTATATCTTACCAATAACAGCTGCTTTCGTTTCATCTTTATCAATACTCTGAAGAAACTTGAACATTCTCGGGGTCTCAACCTTGAACTTGAACTCACTATCACATTGCATACTTATATTTAGCACACTGAGTAGCCCGTTTTTCACAATATCACTTGATTCATCATACTTGGCTATCAACTCCTCCTGAATAAACCTCTGCATCAAATAATCACAGTCACTTCTCATTATTAAAGTCCCCAGCAGTCTGGCACCCAGTGGTTGTAGTGGGCCTGCAGTCTGAAGATATTGTAATCCAATGTTGAACAAAGAGCTTTTAACATCACCCTCTAGGGTATCCAATGCAAAAGGAACAAAGGCAAGAACAACAAGGAAACAAAGTATGAGGAACTCCTCATGCCAATGTGATTGTACGTGTAACTTGGATATAAGAAATGGTAAGAGATTTATATCAGTCTTCATGAAGTTCAAGATTTTCTTGATTCCCACAACTTTGGCAAAAGTGTAGAAAATTTCACATATTGAGTTTTTTGCAGAGTTGGTAGAGTCAATATACGACCTCTGTAATAAATCAATGTATAGATCAAGGTTTTTGTAGAGCAGTTGAGGACACGATTGAAACTGTTGAATGTCGTTCAAGATTGAAGACACGCTGGTTGATGGATCGTTTTCAGCAATTTTACGTAGATTTCTCTCAATGTTCGCGTGTAGCTGCTTCGCTACTTGTGAGACACGTAACTCGTCAGAATCCATCCTCTTTCTGGTGGGGTTTGTTCACAGTTACTGAATAAAAGGAACGTACATTTTGGGAGTTTTCAAGAGTTCAACTATGAAGAAAACAACAGATGTGTGGCCCGCTACCAAAATGTAAACAAAGAAATGTGATAATATGACCTTCTCTTTGAATACACTTACTCTTGTCAACAAAACGAGGGTCTACACTCTGAAATCTAGTGAAAACAAATCAATGCCCATTTCGTAAAAATCAATCCCAAAAATCCCACGATTATAACAATTTATATAAGTACAAAGTTTCCTCATTTGTTAAATATTGTAACCCCATTAATCTTGGAAACCGTTCCATTCGCCATCTTCTTTCTTATCTTCGGTTTTCTGTTCATCAAGCTCTAGATCAGCATCTTCGATTTCTTCATCTATATTACTTTCTTCCTTAGATTCCTCGGCAGCTTTTGAATCTTCAGCTTCTTTAGCTTCAGTACGAGCTCTCTTGTTAGGTCTTTCTTCATCTTGAGGTGGAGGAACAAACCATGGAATTTTACCTCTGTTGAAATCATTGATGACCAATTTGGCAATACCTTGTTCATCAGCTTCACCACCTTTCAATAATCTACCATGTTTTCTGGCCAAAAGTTCAATGAACTCAGTAGCATTGTTCCATCCTTTAATTTCGTAAGTTCTTTCCAGATGTTGTCTTTGACATCTTTTCAAAACACCTGGAATATATTGCTCAGCATGCGTAACATGTTCTACTCTGACAACACCTCTGAATAAAATATCCTCTTCTGAATCTTTTGATGATGGTGGCACAATACCTGGACAATCAATCAAGAAAATTCTCTTCATCAAAGTGATATATTGCCAGACTTTAGTTTCACCTGGGATAGGAGCAACAGTACAAACCTTCTTCTTTCTCAATGTGTTAATGATACTTGATTTACCAGTGTTTGGATAGCCGATGAAACCCACAGATATCTGTTTACGGTCTGAATGTAATGATGCAAATTGACGTAGAAGTTGAATTAATGAACCTTTACCAAATGAGTTGGTGATTGAAGCATGGAACGCTATGGTTGGATGAAATTTGGATAAATGTTTAACCCAAGCAGCCTAAGTTTTCATGAGTTAGTATTTGAATCACTCGAAATAGTTTTGATGCTTGAAGCCATTAACCCTAGAAATCTTCCTTTTCCTTTATATGATTCAATGAGAGTGGGTATCCTATATAAATTTAAGATATGTTAGAGTCTTTACTAAGAAGCTTCTTCAAATGGTCTCTAGAATAAATTCAGGAGATTCAGAGTTCAACTCATAAGACTTTCAATAATCCTATGTGAAATCATCAAAACGAGTCATTCACGATCCAATTATCTCAGAACGAGACATCAGAAGCGGAATAAAGTTATTCTTCCAAAGTTGTAACAGACATTTTTTGTAGGTAATAATGATAAAATCATTCAAATAACGCCTTGACTTGAACATTTGGGTCCTTCTGTTTCTGCTAAAAATGGCTATTGAATCGAATAAATAAAAGGAGGAGATTTTCAGGTTAGTAACAACAATTTCATTCAAAATACTTACAGCAACCCATGTTGGCACCAAATCACACTTATTCAATACGAAGATCAAATGTTTGTGACCTGCTTCTTTCTTGATATATTGTTCAACGTTCTCACATCTTGTTCCTAGAGGATCTCTAGCATCTAAAACATGAATAACGACATCGGAAGAATCAATAACTTTGTATAATTCATTCCAAATACGTTTTGATTGACCTTTGTGGAAAATAGCTTCTTTAGCTTCAGCAGACCAACCATCAGTATCAATGTTACCCATCAAACCTAAAGTTGTATCCAATTCAGCTTTTTCTGTAAACTCGGTAAGATCTTTATCTGTAGTTTCAGCCAATTCTTCTAAACTAGAAACAGCAACTCTTGGTCTCTTTCTTTGAGCTTTTGGACCAAAGGTTTGTTCGAAACTTTCAGTCTCTAAAATCTTACTTGTTGGTGATTCTGTTGTATCTTTCTCGTCCAATAATGACATTGGTAGTTTGTTTCTTCTCAATAAAACTTGGTAAGAATCTTTCTTTCTGTCACCTAAAGCCTCTCTGAAATGCGTTAGGGCATCTTGGGAGATCACTCTGGTATTACCGAACCAACGACGATTTGGATCAACTCTGGCAGTTGGAGCAGCAGTGTCTTGTAATGCAGCAGCTTTAATAATGTCACCAGCTTTGTTACGGATAGCACGACCCTGTTTGTACATATTTAAATGGTTAACTTTCTTCGCATCACGGTAGAAATTTTCACCCTTAACTCGAAGGTTACCATCTCTGGTATCATTCTCTCGCACACGACGTGACTTCTCTTTCTTTTGCGTACCCATTAAATGAACAATTGACTATAATACCTCTTTGAGAATACAACAAAAGAAGCTCAGAATAAACAAGCTTGAAAGAGAATGTAAAATAAATTTTTTCTTTTGGCTTTGCCTAAGAAAATTTTTTTATGCAGTGAATGAAAAGTTCCGAGGCCTCATCGTGTCATGTGATTAAACCGGATGTTTGTACTCCATATACCATGGATATAGCCTCTAACTTCCTACGATTATAGTCGACATGAACTGGGCCATTTTGATATAGGAAGTAATCTAGTGACTACTTGAGTTTGTTCTGATTACTCTACAGCTATATTTTTGAATTATTATGCTCATTATATTTCATTAAGTAATAGTTTTGAGTTATCTCTCTAAAACACCTTTGATAACACACTCTCTAATTTTTCATTGTTTTGTTTCTTTTGTTGTTGTGGACCATCAGCTCTAGTGGTTGTGACTTTTCTTTGTTCAAAGGTTCTACGTACTTCATCATCTTTTGTCTCTGAGTCTTCATCTTTTAATTTCTTCTTGTTCTTAATGTTTGAAATCATCTTGGATCTTTCAACGTTTTGAATGAAAGCTTTGTTCAACTTCTGAGCTTGAGAGATTTCCATTTGTAATTTAGATTGTCTTATCTCATTTTCTCGCGAGATTTGTTCAGTCAAATCAGCCCACTTGAAGCCTGATAGGTATTTGACGTTCATGATATCATCATAGTAAAAACTGCCTTTCTTCCCACCAAGAATGTTACCATTCAATGTATCAGCACACATCTTAGCATCCTTCTTTCTAATGAACTCAGCCCATCCTTCATCATAGCATAATTTCTTGTTTCCACCTTGTTTAACTCTTTGTTTATATCTGGCTTGTTGTTCTTTTTTCAAGAAAAGTCTGTCAACCTCCCCAAATCTTGAAAGAATCTGTCTCATCTTGGTTGGTTTCATATAAGGAGGGATCTTGGAAAGGTAAACAACACCGGTTTTACCTTTTGGTTTCTTGTTCTTTAATTTCAGTAGTTTTGATTTTCTAAAAAGTTCATTTACATTCTTTTGCTCTTCTGTGCCTGCTGGTTTTTCATCTGTTTTTATTTCACCCTTCAGTTCTTTTTCGTCATTTGTCTCTGCTATATCATCATCTGAATCATTATCATTTGCACCAAATGCATCAAATGCTTGCTTCTTGATGCTTTTCGTTCTTGGTTGTGTCTTTTCTTCTTCCTCCTCGTCAGATAAGTCTTCTTCTGAATTCAATTTCTTGCCAGTGGAATAAAACTCATCATCACTTCCTAAACTGTGGAAAGTATCACCATCTTCATTGTCACTGGTATCAATAAATTTATCCATCTTCAACCTTATAGTCTTCTATTCTCGTTTTTGTTTAGACTAAATATTGATTCATCTTGTTCACAAAAATTTCGGTACAGGAAAAAAAATTTACTATGAGAGCGATGACCTGGTTAAGGACACATAATAATAGCTTACGATGGAAACAATAATAAATCGGATTGGGCGAAGGATTGTGCCTATTTTGGGTAGTTACTAACTCGGTAAGATCAAACAAACCGATCACTGATTTGACTGAGAACATCTTTTGGAAATTGATTGTTCTGTGAGTTATTCTCTGACTCAAGGTTCACGATTGTTTTGCCAGGTGCAAATTTAGTACTCAAATCACTTAATGGAATGTCAGTTTTCCCAGGAATAACTCTCGAGATTCTGTTTGCCAAACGATAAAGGGCTCTTCCATACAATATAGTGTTGACTGAGCTGATTATCCTGATTTTTTTTTTTTTTCTGTTAGCTTAGTGACTGAAGTTTGGATCAAATCTTATCATGAAGTTGAATATCATATACGTACAATGTTATCACAACAACGGCAAATGCACAGGTGTGTGAGACTTGGACATACACGGTGAAATCAACAACCTCTTCACCAACACGAACAAACATAATTTCTTTCACTCTGTAAACTTCTGCAACAGCAACTACCCCAAGAGTAAATGTTATGATCTGGAAAATTGTGGATAGAAGATGTGCATAATAAGAGTTTTGATCTGGAAGGATAGCTATTCCAATTGGAGCTAAAACACAGCAAATTACAAACTTTAGAACACGTTAGAACTTTTGTTGCTCCGAAAGACAGAAATTAAGGTATGGCCATACTGCACATATCAAACAGCATTCGAATAGCGCGCAAGCAGCAGGACGATTTCTAATATGTTCAAGAGGTAGCATCATAAAGAATCCAATGTATTCCAGTCCCAAGCAAGCACAATAAGTAGAGGAGATGAAGTTTGCCATCTTGATTGAGTAAACATGTTCAGTGTTGCTCACCACAGCATTTGGGGCGATAGGAATATCTGATCTAGTGGCCATGTGTGGTACAATGAGGATAGACGAGAGTAGTCAGCTATGAAAACTCACCTGCTAATGGTCTTAAAAGATGTAGTATTTTCATAGGATTTGTGGAAGCTGATGAAAACTGGTTTTGTGTCAAGAAAGGAAAAAAAAGACTTGAGCTCCAACAAAAGAAAAGCCAGAGGGGGGAACGTCAGAACTCATGAAGTTTCAATCTTCCTTCTCAGTTGGAGTTGGTGGAAATAGTGGATTTGTGCCACCAGTCAACCTTGTGAAAACATCACGTTCAATCTTACAGATCAGACTCTCAGATCTAATAACACCATCACGGACCCAGATACCCCAAGATCCCATCATATTAGCCATCAGCATATCTGTAAACAATCTATCCCCAACAACAGCAACTTCTTCTGGTCCTTTGACTATTTTTTCCTTCAAAAAATAGTCCATGATCTCACCATGACATCCCGGCTTCTTTGTAGTATGTCTCAGCACCTTAACACCGGTTCGCTTCTCGATGATTTCAGCTTGTCTATGGTCTTTGTCGTCGTTTGTTCCAGCAGAATTACTGACTATAAGCAACTTGGCGTCCGGATAATGCTCCCTCAGCCTGTTCCAGGTCTCTAGGTACTCCGGCCACACTTTATCATCATGAGCTTTGGCAAAACAGTTATCCTTGTCCAGAACGATCGCCTTGATCGATGGAGTATGAGCTGGGAATTTGATCGGAACGGGAATTTTGTCAAAAGACGAGATTGTGAGGTGTGGGAGGCATAACTGAGGGTTTAACAGCAGTCTTGCGACGTTCAATGTTGCGCTGATGTTCATTTTGAAATGGCGTTCCCAGTCGTTTTCAGTAGAAAGTTCTGCTCTGATTAAAATTTTGTATGATAAATTTCCCAAAGATCCCGCGAAACAGCTCATTGAACAAACCTGAAAAAAAAATGATCCATCTCGACCACTCTCAAAAACTCACAATTCTGTCTGGTTCACAACTCTCTACGAGTGACTCTTTTCAAGGAATTTTCACTCCTGCTATTGGTGGATTGGCTTGAAAATTGTTTTTTTTCTTATAGGTTTTGTTATTTTGCCCTGCTTTCTTCCCCTTAAAAGATGAGTTCGAGAATCCAAGACGGTTCTACAAGGCAGTTCAACAAGAACAAAGAAAGAAATGGTGGTAACCCAGGAGGTGCGGGTATCGGGTCATGGAAAAGAACTTTTACCAATGGTAACTCACAGGATGAGGATAAAGATCTTGATGAGAACGAACAGTGTGTTATTTGTGCTGAAAGGATTGATATTGCTGCCAAATCTCCATGTTCTCATACAACCTGTCATAAATGTACCTTCCGTCAAAGAGCACTCTATGGGAAGAAGGCATGTTTGATTTGCAGAACTGAAAATGACAAATTGATATTTACAGAAGAATTGACTAAAGATTACAATCAATTCAAAGTTGACTCTTTTGTCAAGTTCAATGATAAATACGGTATTGAGTTCACTTCGCATCATGTTCATGATGTTACTTTATCTTTGTTGGAGTACAAATGTCAGATATGTAATGATGTTTTAAAGGATTTCAAGAGCCTTGGTTCCCATTTGAAAACTGAGCATGACAGAACTATTTGTAATATCTGCTCCGAAAACAAGAAGGCATTCCCTTTTGAATTGAGGATCTACTCTGCTAAACAATTACAAACTCATCAAATGAGAGGTGATGACAAGGGTTTTCATGGTCATCCATTGTGTAAATTTTGCAAAGGTCTTAGATTTTACTCCGATGATGAGTTGAAGATCCATTTAAGACAGAATCATGAAAGATGTCACGTTTGTGATCGTATCGATCCATCAAACCCTCAATATTTTAAAAATTATGATGCATTGGAGGAACATTTTAGACACGATCATTTCATTTGTAATGTACAAGTCTGTCTTGATAAGAAATTTGTTGTTTTCGAAGATGAGTTGGACTTACAGGCTCATATGCTTCAAGAACATGGTGGTGTCTACGGTAAAAATTATGTTGTTGGTGCTTCCTCGCATAATAATAGATATCATTCCCAATTATCAACATTCAGATCAATAAACAATAATTCCACCTCAAATAGAAGCAATCCAAACAGTGGAATATCTGAAAAAAACACAGATTCCATTGAAACTAGAAAGATGAGATTTGAAGAAAGAGCAAGACATTATCTGAACTACCAAACTGCTCCATTTAAGACATTTTTAGAACTCAACAATTCCTACAAGAACAATAAAATTGATGCCTTCGAATTGGAACAGTCATATAGATCATTATTCAAAGATAATAACGAGAATGATATCAATCTTCTGATCTATGATTTATCAGAAATATATCCGAAGAATTCAGTACAGGGTATAGAATTAGCAAAAATTGTTGCAAGTCATGAACAAAAAACTAAAGAGTTGAATGATTTTCCTGCGTTACCAGGCTCTTCTACTTCCTTGAACGCTTTTGGTTCATCATCATGGAAGAACAACTCCAAGAAGTCAAACAACAAGCAAAGATTGGACGAGGACTTCCCAGCTTTACCTATGGGTAAAACATCAACTCCAGGATATGCCCCAGTCAAGACAACAGTGCGATACAAAACTGTTATACACCAAAAACCAAGTTCGAAGCCTACTACCGTCAAAATCAATCAATCCAAATCAACATATATTCCAAACTATCTATCAGCTTCTTCGTCTGCGTCATCATCATCTACCTCGTTGTCAACCACTTCAAAGCCAGCAATCAATGAGGATTTATTCCCAGCATTGCCAAAACCACCACCAAAGAAAGTCATACCGAGAGTCAATCCAGTTCAACCAGGGAATGGTGCTTGGGATGTTGGTTCAAGTTCTACTTCGAGCTCCACAATGAATCTATCATCATTGGATGATTCATTACCTGTTCTAGGTAAGGGAAAAGGTAAAAAGAAGAAGCAAATCTTGTTCCAGTTGGGAGGTAAATAGACTACATCTATAGAGATAAACACTATGATGATGAATAAATAAGGATATATTGTGTCCTACACATTGATTGAAATTCCCCACTATCGTAATGGTAACAGTGACTGTTCACTTAATGGTTGACGACAAAGAGGACATTCCGGATGCTCTCTACTCCACTCAGATATGCACGACCAGCAAAAAATATGACCGCAAGGTGAACAACTTGGATTTTTCATATCTGAAAGACAAAGCATACACTTTCTTGAATTCTCTGGAATATATTTCAATAATTTAGGGTTGGAAAGATCAATATCATTGGTTTCAATTGAAGTTGGCGGTAATCCATCAATCTTACCTATGGATAAATCTAAAGTGAGTGATTTATTCAGTAAACCGTCTTCATCTTTATCTTTCTTGATAAAAATTTCATGAATCTTATTGACTGTCTTGAAGAATACTTGTAAAATTATAATTCCACCTAGCAATTCATACCCACCATTTGAAACCTCTGTTCTTTTATCAACTTGGTGTCCAAATGCATAACGCAGTCCAAAAAATCTCTTGGATAAATCATAATATGAACCTCTCAAATAGAATAGAGCAAGATGAAAATTCATCAATGAGTCCCAGACGGTCGAATAGGAAGCACCAGCAAGCTTGTTCAGCCAATTCTTCTTGGAAATCCTTTTGTTCTTTTCATTAAAATCATCATCATCATCATCATCATCATCATCACTGACAACCTGTTGAAACTTCCTCTTGAACCATTTTGAGAAATAATAAGGTAGAATAGCATAAGATAATACGAATCCTAACCTCTGTAGTAATTTGGGTATCCGTTTCCCGTTTCTGGTGACATATATCAAATCTGTATATTCCTCCCCTAATGTTCTTGACCCCACCAGAGTAGTCAACGACAAATAAAGAGTTTTGGCTAAAATCGTCAACTCTTCAGGATGTGTATGGATGAATCGTTGACCTGTGAATATCTGTAATGTTTCTTGTACTTTTCCCCTGAGTACAGACTCAAAATAAGAATCTTTTTGATGGGCACGAACTGTTGATTTGAAATGTTAGATAGATCAGGCAATCATTCTTATGAATAAATCAGACTCACCAATATTTGGAGCATCAGCAAACGGTAAAACTTGTGGTTTCCCCAAACCATTGGTTCTCCCATTGGATTCAGACGATATCTTCTCCTCTTCCATAACGTCTTTCAACTGGTTCGATTTGAGTGCACTTTCAATGTGACTTTGATTTTAATGACGGCGAACAGGCCCCAGGAAAATTGATTAAATATTTTTTATCACCGCAATTGAGAAAAATCACAACTAAAAACCACCCTAATTGGGAACCTTGCTTGTTCTGGGTTGTCATGATCTACAATTCCTTATTTGATGTTGTATGCGTATATGTATTCAATATCTAGAGTGAATAATCCAAGTTCACCATTGGCCACCATTTTGAATCACAGTTGCTCCCTTTTAATAGTTGCTCTCATAGGTCTTATTGACAGTCTGGTTGTCGATGACTCTGTACAGAAAGTCATCCAAGAATTGAGCATCCGATAAATTGAAGTTATTCAAACCAGCGATATGTTGAAGTAAAGTTTCATTGTTCTGAAGTACCGGTGCTTCTTCGACAGCCGATGACTCAAATTTCGGAAACAACCAGTCCTGGTATCTTAGTATGTTTTGATAGCTGTCTTTATGGTTAGGGGTCATCTCTATTGGCGTAGAAATTGTGTTACTACCCATTTGACTGAATGAAGAGGATGCTGATGCTGAGGTATTCTTGGCCCCATCCGGGTTAGCTGATGATGGTTTAGCTGTGGTAACCTCCCACATCTTTCGTAAAATTTTAGCATATCTTTTTGAGGGCACATCAATCTCACCATAAGCATCCAATAAAGTAATAGCTGATTTCATTGCTTGTAAAAACAGGTTATCTTCATCGAGGTTCTCATCTAGATTTACATGTTGGATGATTTCAAATATATCATCCTTAATACATTTGAATCTCAGCAATAACAATAAACCAACAATCAAACCAGCATGGAAGACACATGATATCAACCCTAACGGCTTGAAGGGATGAACATTCTGAAAATAAGCATAGTTTACTATTCTGATAATCATCAGAGATGAATTAACACAGGAGCGATAAAAATTTATCAAATGAGTCATATTTTTCGAGTTCTTATCAAACTTGATGAGCTCAAGTTTCTGTAACACAACAACGTGGAAGAAAGGTCTTGATAGTAACATCAATCCATGAAGATGAATGATATATGGTAGAAGATGTTTATGATCAACATGTCTCGCATAGTTTTCTGGTGTAACCGGGTTCAATGGATGATTAACTGAGTAGGCCTTGAACTCATCAGCCAGCGTCAATACTGCTTTCAGTGATATTGATGGATTAAAATAGATGGTGGACAAAACTTTCCCATTCAGTTCACATATTTCCAGCAGTTTATTTGGAAAGTCTTGAAAGCTGTTAAATGACGCCCGATCATCCCAATCGTTATCATTGATTGTCATTGAACGACCCATGTATAATGAGGCCATTCTATCCATAATATATAGACTTCTGAATAACTTTCTTCTATGCAAGACATAAGAACTGTCTTTGAATGATTCATTGACGTACTTTCTATGCATTCCAAGTGCTTGAGCGTATCTTATGGCGGATCCTAATCTAATCCAAGCAGTGTTTCTCCTCCCTGTGAATTGATGGAAGAAGAACAGTAATAAGTGAGCCTCAACCAGCCATAAATTACCATCCTCTTCAGTTCTGTTCATCGTAGACATTGCAAACTCATGGAAAATTTGTGGGTCAATGAAGCGTTGAGGTGAAAATGGGAACAAATTACTTGCGACTTCAACTTTAGCATAAACTGAGGCAATGGCGAAAACCAAAGTCAAGACACAAATATCATTGACCGAGGCGTTTGATGGATCCAAGTATACTTGATTCAATTTTGTTTTTAGGTCAGAATCATCCAATATGTAAACAATGATGTTCGAATTATTGAAGTACGTCCTCAGCAAGTAATCAGCATATTCCTTTTCTGGCAATGGAGGTTGGGGAGGTTGGTTCATTCGATTCAATGTGGGAGCCTCAGCCAGAATATATTTATCAGGATCATCTGAAAACTCATTTGGGCCAAGACTTTTATTAAACACCTTTTGACACTGTATGAGATAAGAAGATGGTGAGCACTCGCCAATGAAACTCAAATTACCCAGTTCATCAAATAATACTCTTGTTATTGAACTTCCACGCTCAATAGTTTTGATTGCTTCCTTGAATGACTCAGAATGACTATCCCCTGACGGGCTGGAGTGTCGCTGATGAAATGGATGTGAGTTTATTTGTGGTTGTAGATATGTATGAGGTTCTTTATCTGAGTGTTGCTGATGCTGTTGAGTGGCCGAGAGAGTTACCAATGACCCATTTTCTTGTGAGTAAGAGTGAGCATGATTGAAGTTATGAGGATAGTGCTGAGATAGTGCATTGAAGTCTTGTATCTGTTGTGGTGCATGTCCTATTTGGTGTTGGTGTTGGTTGATTGGATGGTTGAGTTGCTGAAATGGCAAAGGATGGGGCGTCTGCAGATATATTGGTGGCGGAGGCGGTTGTTGTGGGAGACCCTGGGGAGGATATTGTATCACTGGAGCATTTGGAGCACTGTAAGTGGATTGAGATGATATCGAGTATTGATGTGGAGTTGGATTTGGATTTGGAATGCGTATTTGTTGGTGTTGTTCATCCTTCGTACACAAAGTTGTAGCACCACCAAGAGACATATTGCCATTAGAAGATAAGGGTTTCGCATCAGCAGAAGCTTCAGCAACCCTCCTTCTTTCCTCTAATTCCCTCTTCGATGGCTTGAGGACCCTTCTATCAATGAATGTGTACTCACAGATAAATTGTCTTGAGATACATAGTCCGCATGGTTGAAGACCATTGCACTTCTGTTTGCGCTTTTTGCAACTATCACAGGCCTGCGCAACCTTCTTTCTCCTCTCCGGAGGGATGATTCTCTGCTTCTTCTTCTGCACCTTCTTACTCCTCAACAGTGCAGAAGCATCGATCTCCATATGTTTAATGGGAAGGCTCATTAACTTCGCTGTTTATTTTTTAGAAGTTTTACACATGAAAGAGTGATCTCAAGTTTTTCAATAATATGATCAGAAACTAACGCGCGTACAAACGTAAGCATCCGTCACGTGAACTTACACGTGATGTAGTGGTGAGTCTTCACGTGATATGACTCTCGAGTTCCGGGATTCTGGCAAAAACGCCGCCTGTCTCCTCCGGGTTTGTCCTTTTTGGGTGGTAAAGAAGCGCTATAGTCTTGACGGTCGAGATATCCCGACTTTCGGGATTTTCAGGAAAGAAAAAATTTTTCTGGGGAAATGGAGCTTTTGTTCAATCATTACGCCATAACTTTCATATATATAAATAGTGCTGCTGTTCCTACTTCCTGACTCCATCCTTCTCCATCAAGACTCCTGTAAGACTCCTGTGATCTGCTTTCTCTATTTCCTCTAGATCAATTTCCTCTAGATTAACTAAATCACTCACACATAACAATGACAACTGCTACTGTCCTAGGTGCCTCCGGTGGTATTGGCCAACCTCTCTCATTACTTTTGAAACTATCCCCTTCTCTCATTAACCAAATCAACTTGTATGATCTAAAATTGTCTAAGGGTGTTTCCCAAGATCTATCACACATCAATACCGATATCAAGATCAATGGATATGAACCAAAATCTTTTTCCAGTGAAGATAAACAAGTTGCTTTGAAACAAGCCCTAATCGGTTCTGATATCATCATCATACCAGCTGGTATTCCAAGAAAACCAGGTATGTCAAGAGACGATTTGTTCAAAATCAATGCTGGTATCATTGAAGAGTTAGCAACTGGTATTGCTACTTATGCTCCAAACGCCTTTGTCTTGGTGATCTCAAACCCTGTAAATTCAACTGTTCCAATTGTTAAGGAAGTCTTATCCAAACATGGCGTTTTCAAAGCGGAAAGATTATTTGGTATCACTACTTTAGATATCGTTAGAGCAAACACTTTCATTGAGCAGATCAAAAAAACTCCTTCACAAACACAGGTTATCAAGAACTCAAACTTAATCCATGTTATTGGTGGACATTCTGGTGAAACTATTGTTCCAATTTACTCCAAACATCCAAGTTACTCCTCCCTATCCACATCTCAAAGAAAAGAATTGATTCACAGAGTTCAATTTGGTGGGGATGAAGTCGTCAAAGCTAAAAATGGTGCTGGTTCTGCCACCTTATCAATGGCCTATTCTGGATTTAAATTTGCTGAAGCTTTGTTGAAAGCAGTAACATATGGTGAAAGCTCATTCGAAGATGGATTCATTTATTTGGATGATGCTAAAATCAAAGGCTCCAAAGAAGTCAAAGAATTCATCATCAAGAAATTCGGTAAAGAGTTATTAGTTGATTATATTTCGTTACCATTGAAATTGACCTCAAGTGGAGCCATCTCAATCGAATATGAACTACTGGAGACTCTGAATGATGAGGAATTGGGACTATTAAAAATTGCCCTGACTCAATTACAAAAGAATATCAAAAAAGGTGTTGATTTTGTTAAACATAAAGGTACCGCTAAATTATAACATCATTTGGTATAACATATAACATAAGATAAAATGCATCATCAATTTGCTGATCAACTCACTAGAACGTAGGTAGCTCTATCATCTGGTACCTGTAGATCATAAACCTGTCACTTTTTTGTTGCCTCACCGTTAGACTCACAATTGCTGGCCGCCGGGTAATTTGTACCGGCTGTCAAAAAAAAAGAGGAGGGAGAGCGGGATTATTACACTTTGATATGTATTCAGATTAACATTATTATATTGATTCTGTAATCTTAATATTAATATCTACTACAGCTCTTAACGATAATAATTCAACAGTACCCAAGATAATAAATATCTGCTAGTAAATGATAATTCAATTTTATTGATAAGAATATTAATATTAATAAAAACAAAAAGTTTGACTAACTCTTTTCAGATAATTACAATAATCAAGTGCTACAACAAACGAAATAATAATAATGATATTATAAATTATAATTTAGAGTTGAATTGAGAAGTCTCTCAAAACTGAGAGACTTTGATGCTTTGGAGCATCTTTAGTAAGATTGGATTCCCTTTTTACCTACTTATAAAGTCTTAGAAGTACTAAGGATCTCTAATTGTTCTTGATATAAGTATCTAAATATCTCTCATGGTGTCAGGATGTTGTTGACACCACCTTTTTCTTTTGTTAATGATTATATAATCTTTTTTGCTCTATCACCTAGGAACTTAGAAGAGAGAGTGAACACAATTTTGCTTTTAATTACCTCCTTTTCCATTTCAGCAAACCAATCAGGAATTTAGGGGATATGAACTTGAGTCTAAAAAACGCTTTTGTGGTAGTATACCATAGCTGGAGCTGTGAATATCTACTTGAAGTGCCATTATCAGATCATTGACCTCTTCACTGGAAAATCACAGACCGTAATATTAATCTTTTCAACAGCCTTAATATCGAGATCCTAATCATTTACTAAAGATATATTGGTTATTGCTGCTTCTTTTGCAATTTCCACAAATCGCAGCCGCTGGTCCATCTAAAAGAAGTAGAAGTACACGCTATCACATAATCATCTGTTCATATTAGATTACTAACCAGAGTCTATTTCTGCTGTGTCACATCTTATGATTACCTCAAATTATCTTGATACGAATCTTTGAATTCACTGGAAACTACTTAGGGGCCAGAGATCATTCCCTTATTTTCTCTATCAGTTATTACTTATAAATACAGGCTTAGTTTACACTGTTCAGATAGAGCGTAATAATAGCCATTCAACAATATTAAAGTATTGCTATTAATCAGCATCACTAGACCACATGCGACAATTGTATATGGGCTGATTGACCTGAACTGTATACTAGTATATGTTGATACGGCTAGAGTTGGTAACTGGTGATTTGTGACTAGTCTGGAATCTGGATTATAGACTCTGGAGTACAGTCATCAAAGTGCGAGGTTTGAGGGCCCTTGATGATTCGATCACTTTGAACGTCACAAAAGTACACACTACACTGTACAGTCGAGCAATTTTTCTATTACGGGAGTAGGCGACTACTGAGTTGCGACTTAGAGTTCGTTCTGATGAGTGAGTTCGTTCTGATGAGTGAGGACTGACGAGTGAGGACTGACGAGAGACGACTACGAGTAACGAGTTTATTGTCCACGGCACCAGCGGTGTCCGTCGATTCGTCAACGTATAACGGCTACCATAGACTATCGACGGGAACGCTACATTTTGTAATTGCGCTTCTAGCTCACACTTCACTAATTATTTTTTTGACAAAATGAGCTTTGATTGTGAACTGATAACGCTCTAATTTGATATCCTAATTGAGGCAAAACCTAAGTACATTCATTACCTGAATATCGATAGCAAGATATCATTTAATTATAGTAGTTTTGTTACGTCGTGATCTTGAATATGTGTACTTATAGATCATGAGACCATTTGAGTTCCAGTTACTGCGTCAATAGGCGCTGGCGCAACTAGCAAAACGAGTTGCTGGTTGCTGGTGCCTGAATCGGTCGGCTGCGATTTCAAAACGTAACTCGTAGGCCTATGAATTATGACTTATAACTTACGTTGGCCGGTTAAACACTGACCTGATTGGTGAAGCAAGAAATGGAGAATAAAGATCAGCTGTAGTCGAAAGTGAAACCGGAAGGTAGAAACTGAAAGGCCACCTGCAATATTGCATGTTTTGATGAAGCACCTTGAGGTGAGGTTTTTCCGGAGGAAAGTCTTGCGAAAAGCTCTTTTCTTTTCCCATTCAGTGGTTCCACTCCGGTAAGTGGTAAGTGGTAACTGGTTGGGCGCCTCAGACTTATCTAGCGTCCATAGTAGAGCTTATGTAGAAGCATCCTATAGGGTTTCTGTCTCCCACCTGAATTGATAACTAACAGAAGAATCTCCTCACAACTTGTAAGAATTGAATGATTAGTCCACAATTTCGGTGAAATAGGCTCTCTAAAAGATTTTCCAAATGATGTGACATTTTGTAAGTTCTTGGTTCGGACAAACTTCATGCATTGAAGAGGTGCCAACCGGAAAAACTTTTGTTGCCCTAAGAGTGGTAAGAGCTGGCAATATATGATATAGAGAGACGAGAAAAACGGAATAGAGAGTAAACACAAATACATGTGAACCTATCAGAGTATACTAGTCTCAAGAACGAGTGGAGTGTGCCATCTCTTCAGGGAACACATCAAAAACACCAACAAAAGTTCAGGAAAAACTCAGGAAAAACTTTTCCTGAGCTGCATAAAAGTGCGCAGTTTACCAACAGTGAAAAAAGAAAAGCAGAAAAAGAAACAAATGGATGATGAACTGAGAGTAACTTAGATCAATAACGCCCGGACAGTGATACCATACTTGATGGATACTAGAAGGTTTGTAGTTTGTATCATGAGCATACTAACAAGATACCAACCGCCATCGACCAATTTAACTCTTGAATTCTAGATCCAACGAGTTTTTTTTGAGTCCGGTCAACGTTTCCGGTTCATCCTTTCAATAATAAGGTGAAAAAATAGCGCCTTTTTCAAGGCATTTCTTTTGGGATTTTCATCAGTCAAACCGACCCACTCCAGATTTTAACTACATGTAACCAGCAGTTGGCCCATGGGGATCAGCCCCGGAGACTCTTGAATGCACGTCCATCTCCAGACTCTCCAGAAAGTCGGCGCTCACGGTTCCCGTTCAAATTAATATAAATAAGGCACCTCATCCTCATTTTTCTAATCTCTTGAGTTTACTCTTTTTCATTATCATATCATTTTCCAATATTAATAACTCACACAAATATGTCACAACAAGATCAATTTGATCAAACTGTGATTGATAATGAACCAACTGGTGTCTTAACTCCAGCTACAAATGAAACTGAAGAAGTTAAACATGAAGGTGAATCTTCTGACGAAAACGCTGTTGATCCTACCGAAATTCCAGCTAAACCAACATCTGCTTATATCACTGTCTCATTACTATGTTGTATGATTGCCTTTGGTGGTTTTGTTTTCGGTTGGGATACTGGTACCATTTCAGGTTTTGTTAACATGGATGACTTCATTAAAAGATTTGGTCAAGAAAGAGCTAATGGTACTCACTACTTATCAACTGTGAGAACCGGTTTGATGGTCTCCATCTTCAACATCGGTTGTTGTTTTGGTTCTATTTTCTTGTCAAAAACTGCTGATATTTACGGTCGTCGTATCGCTTTAATGATTATGATGGTTATCTACATTGTCGGTATTTTGATTCAAATAACTTCTATCAACAAGTGGTATCAATATTTCATCGGAAGAATCATCAGTGGTTTAGCTGTTGGTGGGATTGGTGTTATTTCTCCATTATTCATCTCTGAATCTGCTCCAAAACATATCCGTGGTTCTTTGGTTTCATCCTATCAATTGATGATCACCTTGGGTATCTTCTTAGGTTATTGTACCACTTATGGTTGTAAAGATTACTCCAATTCTGCTCAATGGAGAGTTGGTTTAGGTTTATGTTTCTTTTATGCCATTCTGATGTTTACTGGTATGGTTTTCTTGAAAGAATCCCCACGTTTCTTAATTGCTAAACAAAGATTGGATGAAGCTAGAGTTTCATTGGCCTTTTCAAACAGAGTCAGCCCAGACGATCCAGCTATTTTTGCTGAAGTTGAAGAAATCAATGCTGCTTTATTGAAAGAAGCTGCTGCTGGTAAAGCTACCTGGAGTGAATTATTCACTGGTAAACCAAAATTGTTCTTCAGAACTATCTCAGGTGTTTTGTTATTGTCATTACAACAGTTGACTGGTAACAATTACTTCTTCTACTATGGTACTACCATCTTCAAAGCTGTTGGTTTAGATGATTCTTTTGAAACCTCAATTGTTTTGGGTGTTGTGAACTTCTTTTCAACAATTATTTCTTTATACACTGTCAACAAATTAGGTGGTCGTAAATCACTGTTGATTGGTTGTGTTGGTATGATTGTTTGTTTTGTTATTTTTGCATCTTTAGGTGTCACCAAATTATATACCCATGGTGTCAGCGCTGGTGAAACTGATTCTGGTGTTGGTAACGCTATGATCTTCTTTGCTTGTATTTACATCTTCTTCTTTGCTACCACTTGGGGTCCAGTTGCTTTCGTTGTTGTGTCAGAAATCTACCCAATCAGAATCAAATCCAAGGCTATGGGTATCGCTATGGCCAGTAACTGGTTGTGGGGTTTCTTGATCTCCTTCTTCACTCCATTCATTACTAAAGCTATCAATTTCTACTATGGTTTTGTTTTCACTGGTTGTTTGGTATTTGCCTTGTTCTTTGTCTACTTTTGTATCCCATACACTAAAGATTTATCATTGGAGGAAATTGATGAAATGTACATCACTGGTGTTCCAGCTTGGAAATCAGACTCATTTGTTCCAACCAGACATTTCACACAAGAAGAAGCTTTCAACAAAGCCAAATCTGCTCATGCCGAAGAAGCTCATGAAGAGGAATCAGTTTAGGTTTTCGATTTTTAAAGAAAAAATAGTTTTAATGATTAACGAAGTATATTTGATGCTGATACAAACTAATAATAAACATATATAGATTATAGATGTCCAACAGTCAAATGAAAGAAAAGAAGTTTTCAACTGTAGCCTCGAAACACCAATGTACACGTTAAATATTTTCTCAAATAGACAGATTCATTTATTCATTGATCATTTCTATAAATTACAGGGATCACGACAAAGGTAGTCACTTCACATTCTATCAACAGGAGTCAAACCTAGCAACGTCATACCATTGTATAGAGTTTGACGAGCAGCAGAATATAGAGCTAGACGAGCAGTAGCCAATTCTTCTGTTTGACCAGCAACCCATAAGACATCATAACATGAGGAAACTTGATGTGTTAGACGGAACAAGTAAGTAACAATGGTTGATGGTTCGTGAGTTTTGGAGGCATTTCTGATCACATCTGGGTATTGTGACAATAATCGAATTAAGTGTTCAGCTTGTGGTTCAACTAATAATGAGAAATCAGCATTTGCTAGAGCTTCTTCATTGATTTTTGAGTTTCTCTCGACTGATCTCAAACGGGAATGAGCATATTGTAAGTATGGTCCAGTATCACCCTCGAAGGAGAGCATACGTTCCCATTTGAATTCGTAGTTATTTATACGTTTAGATTGCATATCTTGAATCATAACAGCTGATATACCAACCAAATCAGCAACTTCTTCTGGGTTCTCAATTTGAGCATATTTAGCTTCATTTTTCTTCATAACCTCATGCATTTTTTCTTTGGTTTCTTCCAGAATATTATCTAAGAAAACAACATTACCTTTTCTGGTTGACATACCTTGAACCATACCAAAGTTTACATGAGATAGTCTATCAGCACCTTCAAATCCGATTTGTTTCAAGATTTCAAAGAATTGTGCGACATGTAAATCTTGTTGAGTAGCAATAACATAGATCATTTTATCGAAATGATATTTCTCAAAACGTTGAATAGCTTCACCAACGTCTCTGGTCAAGTAAAGTTTGGTACCATCAGATTTTTGAACAATACATTTACCCAATTTCTTGTTGAATTTGGTTAAATCAATCAAAACAGCACCTCTATCTTCATGTGTTAGTTTTTTATCCTCGAATTTTTGCATAACTTCAGCCATCAATTTCTGAGAGACTTGAGATTCACCAGAATAGACATCATATTGAATATTCAAACGTTTGTAAGTTTGAATATATTTCTTGATCGATAAATCACGGAATCTTTTCCACATCTTCAGAGCATCTTCGTCACCATCTTCCATTTTCTTGAAATAGGCACGGGCTTTGCCATCAGTTGATTCAGCTTCTGGTAATGAATCACCTTCAGCTTCGATATCTTTATTGACTCTGACGTAAACGTCAAACAAATGGTTGATTGGATCAGCTTCTAAAGCTTCTTCGGAACCATATCTTTCGAAACCAACAGCTAAGACACCGAATTGTTTTCCCCAGTCACCCAGGTAGTTTATACGGGTGACATCCCATCCTAGTTTCTCATACAAGTTAGATAAGAAACCTCCGATAATGGTTGAACGTAAATGACCAGCATGGAAAGGTTTAGCAATGTTTGGAGAAGAGAACTCAACAACAATTCTTTTATGAGCCCCAATAGGAAAAGAACCATAAGCACCTTTACGAGCAAGGATATCCTTGGTAACAACGTTAAATAGAAATTTTGGAGCAAAGAAAAACTGGATAAATGGACCATTAGCTTCAACTTTAGACAAGTATTGACCTAATGGGAATTTTTCAGCCCATTCAACGGCTAAATCTTGTGGTTTAGCACCTTTGATACGTAATCTTGGGATTGGAATTAACAAATCACCACGGTCTAAGGTATTAGTCCATTCTAACGCTGGGAAGATGATTGATGGCTCAACACCTGAGATCTTGGCCAATTCTTCCGTGATATAGTTACGCAAAAGATCAACAGTGTTGTGGTCTGGATAAGAACCTTCAAAGGATTTTGGTTCTTGAATTGATAGCTTCTCCAATGAAGAAGCAATAACTGAAGCTGAGCTCATTTTTTTATGATATGGATGAACTCTGGTTATCTGATTGATCAAGCACTTTGGACTGGTGTGTTTTGAAAGAAGACTGAGTGAAGATATAGATAGACGTAGACTTTGTCTTCTGAACATTCACCTCTTTCTATCAAAGTGAAATAACTCGAGTTTCTAGCCTTCAAATTACACGCAGGTTGTATACTGCGTTCATTGAAAAGAAAAAAAATTTATGACTCTGGAAGTGCCCCTAACAAGTCAATGCAAAGAAGAATTTTCTGAGAAAGGTCGCCAGTTCGAACCGTCGTCACCAGAGAAATTAAATCGTTATCGCGAAAGTTGCAAAGTCTGCAGCAGCACTTGTTCCAGTTCCCTTGACACAAAAACGAATAAACAAACCTCAGCAAAATTTATGTTGCTCATATAAACTTGATTGGTTCCTAAGAATGGCGAGATGTATGCTGAACATAAAACATTCCGGCTTTCACGTTCGCCCCTGTTGTTGTTTTTTGTGTCGGTATGAGCGATTCAAGAAGAAGTTCGAATCAACGGTGCTCAAGAAGTTCAAGTAATCAATACATCATGTCTGCATCTGAAAGGGGACTGGTGCCATCTAGTGGTGTTAAGGCTGTTCCAAGCTACGCACAGCCAACATTTTCATCACAACATGGCTCTGTCAAACTCAAAGTTGAAAAGAGGCCTTCTTCGTTGAAAGCAGGTGTGTCCCGTCCATCTTCAATGTCAACTCTTAAAGTGAGATTGTCTCATGACACGAAAGTACCACCCGAGACTCCATTCAAACCGACCATAAATAAGAAGCCATTTTTTGTCAAAGTATTTCATGGTACAACTGATGTCCGTATAAAGGATACAGGTGCTGAATCGTTCCTAGATTCACCATCAACACTGAATAGGACCCCCAATTATAGGGCACCATCACTCATCCAGAAGGTTCATGATTTTGTACCTAACTCTACTGAAAATGTTTCATTTTGTTCTCTTATTCGGGAAACAGACGCTCTAATTGAGAGTTTCTTTGACTCGGCTGGTGCTGAAGGCTTGGCTGTGCCCGATTCTAGTGGTTTGAAGCAAAGAGTGAGTGAAAGAGGCTCTGCTTCAATTGAGGACTGGAATGAACTTGTGAGTCGCAACTCACTTGTGATCTTTAGACTTCAGGAAAAGATTCTGTCAGATCAAAAGCTAATTGAGAACGTTTTGGAGTTGAATAATTACGTTTCCAGGAAGTGCAAAACCTATCAAATTAACCTCGATACGGCAAGGAGTGAGATAAATTATCTTCGAAATCAGTTGGGAATGTTTGGAATTGTACCTGAGAGACTATACTTCCCTACAGATTCAGATGATAAAACGAGACTAGATAATGTTTTCCGTGTCTTGAGTGGAGCCAGCGAGAAGATGAACTCCCCTGACCCAGGAAGCGCTTTATTATCCCAATTTACTAACGAATCTGGTGGTTCTCGTTCAAGTCAAATACCAAACATTATGGACTCTTCAGATAAAGCAAGTGAGTTCTTTAATTTTGATGACGTCTCCATTGGTGCTTCATCTGTTGAACAATATGTTGATCAGGGACAAGGCTGCGACTCAGGCGATCCAGGGAATATATACGATGAAGTGTTCCAATCAACTACCAACAGTACCAGAGGTATGTTCTATAAGATGATTTCAGGAAGTCCACCTAAAGTGCGGATCTCATGAGCAGTATGTGATCTGCTTGCATACAGATTACTACCAGAGCCATAATCGTGATCTCAGCTGAGTCTACCGGTGTGTAGATGATTGCAGCATGGGCTGTATCTCATTAGAAAATATATTTCTGATGGAACCTCTGCTGCTATATGGAGGGTTAATATTGATAATCATCATCATGGTCTTATCGTATACACGTAGTTTGAAATGTTGAAGAAGTTCACTTCAGTGTTAACTGCTGAGGTAACAATACCTTCTAAGGCGGATATTAGGCAGCTTCATAGCTCAAGTCACGTGACATAATTAACACAAATTTCGTGAAATCTAAAAGCTAAGTGCTGTAATGGCGTTTTAGTGGGATTGTTAGTTTCTTTCGGAATTCACTCGGAGTTTATTTTGGTTTACGGCTAAGAGTGTCCTGGTTCGATTCGCGGCGTGTTGAGAATTTCCAGCTACGAGTAATCTAGCCTTGGAATTTCTCGGTAATATTCAGTTGTACCGCTGAAGGGGAGGTAATCCAGCACAGCCCAACTGTCCGTCCGAAGGCGACTGGGATGGCACTCTGGTTGTGAAATGAACTTCAGAGAATTTTCAATTAGCGAGACCATTTTTTTTTTTTTTTATAATAACTTTTGATCCAAACAAAACAAGACACAACAAGAGTTAAGATCGACTCTTCAAAGCCATAATGGAGAGAGAAGAACAAACACAGGTAGAGCAGGAACAACCGCAAAACATGCAAAAGCGTCAGAAGCTGCGGAACGAACGAACCACTGTGTTTGACTTTTGCAATGACACCCACAATACGGTCAAACTTTATAAAACAGCTGATGAGGTACTGGCTGAAAGACTGAATAAACGTGGATACGAGGAGACAATTCCAGTCAAGCTGCGAGACACTTTCCATGATCCAAAATTACCTGAATCAGAGCTTCTGAATGTTTTGCATTACTATGTCGCTCATAAATTTCCTAAACTTACAAGAGCTTTTCATGAATCAGCATTGTTAACGTTTGGTTTACTTGTTGATCAATGGACGGAGGAATTACTGAATAATAGAGCACACTTATTATATTCAGAGTTCGCCAATGGTAACTACAAAAACTCACTGAAGGCAGAACTTCGTAAATCAAGAGACGAAAAAAATAGAAAGAAACTGCAAGCAGACCAAAAGACAAGAAAAAGAAAAAGAGGAGAGGAGGATTCAGAAAGTAGTGGTAGCAGCAGTGATAGTAATCATTGACAGTCTTTTGTTCGCTCTTCAAAAATCAATGGTTGATCCATCATGATTGAAGAACTTTCCAGAATCCCTTAATGAGAGACCTCCAATCAAATCCAGTTCTCTTTTCACAGCTTCCTCAAGACTCAATCTATTCTTCGTGGCATAGTCAATATATTCTAGGCTTGGCTTGAATTCCTTTGTGATCCCAACATCATCGTTTGATTTGGAGTTTGAGACTCTTGTCTTCACCCGACCTGGATTATAGCTGATGACAATGAACTTGTCATCTTTCAACTCAAAACTTAGTTCTTTACCCAAGTGGTTTAAAGCTGCTTTAGAAACACAATATGGTGCACATGGGTATGCTTTTGCTAAAAAAGTTGGAAATTGTTGGATTGATCCCATAATACTTGATGTCAAAATTATCTTTCTGGTGTTCGATCTCAGCATAAATGGGTGTAGTATCTTCAGGGTTTCGATTGGGCCAATTGAGTTGATCTTGAAATACTCCAAGTATTCATCACTTTTAGAATGTAACACGTCATGTCTAGCGGTGTTTGTAGCAGCGTTAGATATGAAGACATCTATTGCCAAATCCAATCCTTCCAGCTCATTCTGCAAAGACTTGAAGCTTTCTGGGTCTCCTAGATCAAGCTTTAATACTATCAATCGAGGATCTCTAGTGATGGAATTATCGACAGAGTTTGAGTTTTCTTGACGGATGGTAGCAATAACTCGGTTGCTAGAATTGCTTAAGAGCAATTGTCTAACCAACTCATAACCTATACCTCTGCTGGTTCCTGTGATAAAGTATGTCTGGCCAGCTGTGCTCATTTTATCGATTGTGATCAATGTTAAATACTTGTAGTCAATATAAGTCAATATAGTTCGATTATTGAATATTATATAGTATGTTATATAAGACTGGCCAGTGGGCGCAGCTCGGGGTTGTAAATTTATAGATATTCCTTCACATAATTATGCCATTTGAGTCACACTAGAGAGAATTTCCTGAGTGTTGAAGCTATAATATTTCAGAGTAGCTCCCTAGGATCAATCCTCAATCCTGCAGTCTAGTGGGCCATTCATATAGTGATTATACGGGTCAAGTTTATGATAACAAGTGACCAGCTAATCGACTATCTGGTCTTACATAACCCTCTTGATGACGTAAGCGATGATGTGCTGCACGTACCGCAGAAATTCTATATCGAAAATTTTTCAATTGTTTTATCAGAGAGCATCATAGATTAATTTCTATGCATAGTGCTTGTGGCAGTTTATTCAAGTGGACAATCAACAAAATGGCTAAGAAGAATTTCAGGGGAAGAAAAAACCAGTCAGGCAAAAGAGACACGAACGATTGGGTTGAGGTGGTTAGAGAGAATGAAAAATGGGAGAAATACTACAAGGCACAAAACTTGATGTCGGATGATGAGTTTGCTATCTTCAAGAAGAGTTGTCAAGAATCATTACCTTTAACTTTCAGAATCACTGGTTCAAGAGATCATGCTAACGAGATTAAAAACATATTTGCAGACAGACACCTAAAATACTTGAGTGATGTCAAATTCGAAGGTCAACCAATCCCTCCTCCAAAACCACTAGCTTTCTATCCAAATGAACTAGCATGGCAAATCGATGTTTCCAAAACTGTGATCCGTAAGCATGAAGATTTTGCTAAAACCCAGAGATTTTTGGTTATTGAAACTGAAGTTGGTAACATTAGTAGACAAGAAGCTGTCTCCATGATCCCTCCATTAGTTTTAGACGTTCAACCTCATCATAAAGTTCTGGATATGTGTGCTGCTCCAGGTTCAAAAACTGCACAATTGATTGAATCATTACATGCTGTTGAAAACCCAACTGGGTTTGTTGTTGCAAATGATTCTGATTTCAAGAGAGCTCATATGTTAGTCCATCAAGTCAAGAGATTGAATTCTCCAAACATGATTGTGGTGAATCATGATGCTCAATTCTTCCCAAAGACTAAAATTGACGGTGAGTTTGTTAAATTTGATAGAATTCTATGTGATGTTCCATGCTCAGGTGATGGTACTGTCCGTAAAAATGTTCAGATCTGGAACAAATGGACCGTTGGTGATGGTTTAGGATTGAACCCACTACAGAACAAAATCTTACAGAGAGGTATTGATCTATTGACAAAAGGTGGTAGATTAGTTTACTCCACTTGTTCTTTGAGTCCAATGGAAAATGAAGCTGTTATTGCTCAAGCATTGAGGAAAAACAAAGATATGAGATTAGTTAAAACTGAATTACCAGGCCTAGTCTCAGCAAAAGGTTTGAAAACTTGGACTGTTTATGGTAAAGATTATGAAGTTAAAACCAGAGGTCAAGATGAAGCTTAC
Organism: Wickerhamomyces sp. NRRL YB-2243; assembly: GCA_030581995.1. Lineage (NCBI taxonomy): Eukaryota > Fungi > Ascomycota > Saccharomycetes > Phaffomycetales > Wickerhamomycetaceae > Wickerhamomyces > Wickerhamomyces sp. NRRL YB-2243. Next base: position 176,658 of record JAKTWL010000017.1, read on the forward strand.
GGTGATGAATTATTTCCACCAACTGAAGATGAAGATTTCAACTTGGAGGATTGTATCAGAGTTTACCCACATCAACAAAACACTGGTGGGTTCTTTATTACTGTATTGGAAAAGATTGGATCCGAAGATGAGCCACCATTGAAAAAATTCAAAAAAGACGAGAATGCCAGCACTCAGCCAAAGAAAGAAAAACTCTCAAACCATGCCAATGATGGTACTGAACCATTCATATTTTTAGAAAGTGATCATGAAGAATTGGCTAAATGTTGGAAGTTCTACGGTATAGACACAGAGAACAAGGCAGTAACCGAGTCGTGTTTTGTTAGAAATGCTACTGGTACCCCAGCCAGAATCATATATCTATCCAATCCAATAACAAAGAAATTCTTGTTAGAAAATGAAGAGAAATTAAAAATTGTTCATTCTGGTGTTAAGATATTTGTTTCACAAAGAACTGATCTAGAGTGTAAATGGAGAATTCAAAGTGAAGCCTTACCAATACTTGGATCTAAATTGGGCGATTCAAGGGTTTTGGATTGTTCTTTAGTGATATTTCAGAAACTATTGAAAGAAGCCTTCCCAAGATATGAAGATATAGTTGAATTGGATCCAGAGTTTGGTGAAAAAGTCCAGAAACTAAGTCAAGGTTGCGCTTTTGTCAGAATTAAAAGAGCTCCTGAATTTGAAGATCTGGTATACCCAATCTGGAAAGGTTCAAAATGTGTTAATTTAATGCTATCGAAAAAGGAAACATTTGAAATTTTATACAGAGTTTTCAATATCGAAACTTCTAACCAAGAGGAATACAAACAACAACCAACAGGTCCTGGTAAACCTTTAGGTCAATTAGCCTCAGAAACCACAGAAGAATCAAAAGGGGAGTCCAAAGAAGAAGTGACTGAGGAACCAACAGATGAAAAAACAGAGAGCGCTAATTAAATAGATGAAGATCTCACTTGCATCATATAACAATGTATACTGGTAATCGATCTGCCCTGTTTTTAGTATTGCATCAAAGAAATCTACCTCTCAGAGGTTTTCAACGAATATGTCTTGTACTGATTAACTATCTAACTCTTGTTCATTTGCTTCATCTTCGAGTCCTTTATCTCTCAAGAACCTACTTTGATAAATAGCCAATATTGATAGAAGTGATAAACTCCACCACACGATCCAACCAATTTGATATTGTTGACTCAAAGACATGATATAACCCCAGATTAAAGGTCCACTGAATCTAGCAAATGCACTAATACTAATGGCAGCACCGTTAATCAAGGCTCGGTGTTTTGGATCAGAACTATTATGAACAATCAGTAAGATTTGAGGGAATGCAATAGCCGTACCTAGGGTTCTTAATGAGGTCATTATGTATATGATTGATTTTGCAGTCAGTTTTGAGTAATTGGCCAAGAAAACATCAAATGGGATCAAAAAATAAATAACTGGAAAGATCTTGATAAATCTTTTATATGTAGTCAAACAGTCATAATGTCTATCAACATATGGGAAAACAACAAGGACAAAGAAAATCCCCAATACCCCAGTTGATGATAGAAGTTGTCCAGTATCTTCTGATGAGAAGCCTAATCCACCAGCGAGTTTGAATGGAAATTTAGATATCAAATGACCATCAGCATCTCTTGCAACGTCATAAGCTAGAAAAACAGGTAAAAATTCGTCATGAACCACAATATGTAGACTCATAATGAAGTTGCAAACCAGGGCATAGAAGATATGCGGAGTCAGCAGTTCTTTGTAGTTTATCGCATCTTCATCGGTTTCTTCATGGATTGAGTAGGCACGAATCAATGCAACACTTTCACGCCTAGTTAGTATTGGACCAACTGATTGAATGGACTCATCGGAAGTTCCAACAGAAGTTCCTGATGATGTATCACGACCTGTATATGTAGTACTTGATGCTCCATCATCAATCAAAGCCGTTTCTTCATCAGGTTGAGCAAGATCAACACGTGAAGGCTCAGCGACTGTCACTGTAGTAGTAGTAGTAGTAGAGGTGGATCTATCTTTTGGTGTCCACAGTCTTTCAGGTTTTTTCAGTCCAAAGGCACACTGCTTGAAAACATCTCCCAACTCGACAAAATAATCACGGCGATATTTATGTTTTGGATGTGTCTCAACAAGGAAGAAAACAGCAACTGTCCAACTTATTAATAATAGCGCTGCAAGTACTATGTTGGGTAGTGCATATGGGAATTTTGTGACCAAAGGTTCCAAAAACTTGAATGCTGTTTTATTCCCACTAAGATAACCACCAATCAAAGGTCCAATCACAGAACCAACTTGACCAATCAATGGCATAGTGGAGAAGGCCAGCGCTTGATGCTTTCTTTGAGTTGTGACTTCCCCAATCATTGTACGGATAACAGCGACGTTCCCATTCAATAAACCCATCATACAACGAGCAGCCAATGCATAGTAGTAGTTTTTTGCGAACCCTAGGAATAGCAAAGAACATATTGATCCAATAAGTCCAATAAGGATGGTTGGCTTTCTACCATTTTTATCAGCGAATCTACCCCAGTTCATGCTTGAAATGACTTGACATAGTGCAAAACAAGAAGATAGATAACCAGAATATTTGGCAACATCAGCTTCATTCTTGGCAATACCAAAATCTTTCACCATGAAATAGACATACGGGAACAATGAGCTGAATGCAATAGGTTCAGCAAATCTAACACATGCAATAACAGAAATTTGTGCCCATGGAAACCCACTGATCTGTTCTCTGAAAGTCAAAGCTTTTTTCCTTTGTACTGGTGCCATGATGAATTTTATTAGATGAAATATATTGAAGAATACGATGAGGACGGTGGGCTGGAAAATATGAATAATGTCCGTAACTGTGAGGTATTGTACTATGCAGATTAAAATACTAGATTAGCCTTGTGCCGAAAGTCAGGTAGAATATGATGAGACCTTTCTAATAATGGCTGGTATATGACTGGTGAAAGTCGGCAGTTTCTCAGAGGAACCTGAAATTTTTTTGACCTGGTTTGATTTTCCATTATACACGAAGATCCACATAACTTTTTGAAAGACGTCTTTTCGAGCTCATGCAAATTCTGGTTAATTCAGGTTAATCCGTTTCAAGGGATATTCCCGGTTCAAGTACACTCTCTTCCAAATCGGGACATTTAACCGAGGAGACTGGTAGAGCCACGAGTCTGCCATCGCTCAGCGGGTCAACAAGGGTTCAGGACTTTACAGTTTACAGACTAATATAGCTAAAAAAACCAGGTCTGAAGAATAAAACTACTACTGGATGCTCGGAGTACCAGAGCCTTTTATTATACGATCACAACATAGGTGTAGTATCGGTGGTATCTATTTACCCGATTTATTCAGTCGAAATTTTCACAATGATGATATTGGTGAATATTTTTCAAACGCAGCTGGTTGATGGTAATGAGGACCTTGACACAAAACCGCCAACGGTTAAAATCTCACAAAATCTGACAACATGAATTCAATGGATTAATCAAACTGATCAACCCCAAAGCTCAAGTACCAGAAAGCTCCAACTAACATGTTATCCACACAAAAGACAGAAGCATGTCAAAATGGTGAACCAAAAAAGTCAATTCCAGCAACTGCTGCTACCACCAAAAAAAAAGAATCAGAAGCCAAAGCAGAATCCACAAGGATAAGTGATGAGCAAGACGGTTCTCAGTCCATGATATATCTTGCAAGGGAAACATCTTTCTTCTCTTATGACCCCCAACAACGAGCCGCGGGATATCAAAAGTTTGAGGAGGCTGATTTACAAGATATGGAAGCATCAATCGAGCCATACAACATGCCACTTTCAATAATGCTGATAAGAGCAATGATCCTCACTAAGAAAATGTTGAATGAATCTTACTTTTGGCATTGAAGACCACAATGAGGAATCCAAAAATTGGTTTCGAAGTTGTTTTGGTAACAACCACCAGTGCTGGCTTGAGCATCAAACTTCGGATCATGCCGATGTTGTGTTGTTCAAAATGAGCAAAATTTCAAGTTTCAATAAAGTCCGAGTCACAATAATCAAAAGGACAGACAGGTTGGTTGTGGATTCTAAGATAATCATAGAATTAGTTAGTGATGGTTCCAGTACGTTTGAGAATAGTGTGCTCGAACTAATTTAGGAAATCAACGAACATGGCCAATTGGGAACCAAGGGAACACCTGAAGAGGTCTCACTATCCTTGGTGAAATCCCTTATCTGTTCTCTAACTGTCCTAGGTATGAAAACTCAGGTAAAGAGAACTTACGGAAGTTGGTCAACAGTGTCACCGCTATTAACAGGATGGGAAAAGATACTTCTCAGTAAGGCACAGCGAAACCTTGAGGAAGTATACCAGCAATCAGAAGACCTTATCAGTATACTAGATCCTTTGATTGGGAACCTCATGAATAACCTGTCTTCATCTTCATCCAAAAGAGAGATCGAGGATACAAAAACCATATGTTCTGATGAATTGTCAATATTGAAAGACTATTACAACAGTGGTATATATTGTTTAACAATGATATGCCTGTTAGGCGTGGGAAGTGTGATGATAATCTTCCCCATGTATTCTCTCAAAAAACTTCCCAGTCCCTGTGGATACGGACTGGGATAGGTGGAAAAAGAGAGGCTTGATTTCTTTGATAGTTGTGGATCAGTTGAGCTTTCGAGACCTATAATCACACTCTTTGCAATTGACTTATCGCAATCTAAGCAGGTATTCATTCTATGATAGAGCTCGATACAGAACATCTTGTTATGCTTATGTCTCTGTGAATCTTCCTCTGATATTAAGAACCGGTAAGCATGATGTGGGACTGCGCTGAACGTCATGCAATCCTGAGCTAGCACCTCTTTTCGAGAAGACACTATAGTATAAGTAGGGTATATTTTCGTTCGTGAAATGGAATGCCCATGATCAGCAATCTTTCCGGGTGATATGCTATTGGACTCTTCAGAATCATTCATGTCTATGACAACAGTGAGTCTGTTCTCATCGATGGCTTGTTGGATGGAAAGAGTTTCAAATTTGCTGAGAATTCGTAAATGAATTTATATCATTGAGGTAGGCTAATTGTTTGACTATCTTTAAAATGATTTCTTATGGGAACCTCAAAAGCCTGGAACCATCGGTCATTGGATAACTTGGTGGTGCCAAAACATTGCTGAGATCATTTGAGCAAGAGTCACTGCTATGATTTTGGAGGGAATTCATGAAGAAGTGAGGCCATTTCTCGTCTTTATTTTCTTCTTAGAACACCCGAAGTACCATCACTCGTAACACACCTCAACACCAAAAGGCGCGTTGAATTCAGCATGTATTGATGCCATCAATTGCTATCTTGTACAGCCATTTAGCGGGGCTCAATTCGTACACAGATGCCTGGAAGACCCTCATCAGGTCAGATTGTTGTTATCTCTGGCGGCACAGCTACCAACTCTCTGGTAAACCTATTTCAAACACTATCAAATAAAGTGACCTATATCCTGCCAATCTCAGATAACGGTGGGTCAACTTCTGAAGTCATAAGAGTTCTTGGTGGTCCTGCGATTGGTGATATTCGATCACGTATAACAAGGCTGATCCCTGATGAGTCAGGCTTCAAAAGTCTTCTGAGTTACAGGCTATCGGAGGATGGGAATGAGGCCAAAATTGAATGGACATCAATAGTTGAGGGAAATCACAAAATTTGGAATGGGATTGAGATCCAGTGTAAAGAGATGGTTAGGAGTTTTCTTATTCATGTTCATATGGAATTGTTGAAGAAATCGAGAAATCCCAGTACAAATTTCAACTTTGAACTAGCCAGTATTGGGAACTTGTTATTGACAGGAATTAGACTGTTTGTTGGTTCTTTGGATAGCGCCATTGAGTTACTGTCAAGAATAACCAGAATTGACCCAATGAGTCAGATAATCCCATGTTTGAATACAAACTATACATATCATATCTCTGCCAAATTAAGAGATGGCTCAATAATAACTGGTCAATCCCAAATCTCACATCCACATCTTGCTGACGATGACGATTTGATCAACAATGCTTCATCATCTAGTGGTATGATATCGTCAACATCAGTGAACTACTATGAAAACCAAACACCAAAACTTTCTCAATCAAGTACTCACATAAATGATAATATCAATCATGAGGATATACCATATCAACATCCGGATCTATTAATTTCACAATTGAGATTCTCCAAAAATCATTTGAAATCATCACCATTATCTTCACCCATCGAAAGAATCTTTTACATTAATCAATACGGAGAAGAGATAAACCCAAAAGCTAATTCTAGGACACTGAAGAGTCTTGAAGATTCAAAAATGATCATATATTCTATTGGTTCCTTAATGACTAGTATAGTACCTGTCTTAATTTTGAAAGGTGTGGGAAACTCAATCAAAAGGAATCGAAATTGTTCTAAGAAGGTATTATTATTGAATGGGAATCTAGATAGAGAGACTTTTGGTATGAGTGCAATTAATTTCGTAATGTGCATATATAATGCAATGAACTATAGTATTGATGGAGACAATGAAGTGGACACTTATGAAATTCAACTCAGTGATGTTCTAACACATTTGGTATATATCGAAGATAGTGAGATTGAAGTTGATGTAGCTCAGATCAATAACCTTGGGATCAAATGTATAAAGATTGCAAAAGATACTACTATAAATGATGAAATGATCAGCCTTTATGACTTGAGTGATCTACAGAATAACCTTTATGAGTTGATGACAAACTAACACAATGAACTAAAATGCTCATGCTTTATATTTTTCAGGAATGTTTTGTACAATGATTCTTAACTCCAATTCTTCATCGGTTGCAGTCTTGATATTTTGACCTTGTTCATTGATCTCATGTTCAATTTCATGTTCATGATGTAGTAGTTCGTGTTCTATATCTTCTTTATGAATTATCTTAATATTCGGGTCATTGTCTCTATGATACTTGTTCCAATGATGAACTTCATATTCATGTTCAAAATCACCATGGTGACCAACGCCAACGTTCATATCTGGAAATTCTCCTTGAGTAGAGGCATACTTCAGATACTCTTCTTTAGATATCTTATTATCACCATCCAAGTCAAACAACCTCAATATCTTTGAAACGATCTCTTGTTTAGTTTTTAGGTCAATCACTTCGGTGTCATCATGATCTCCCAAACCATCACCATTCCCAACAACCTCCTCTCTGCTCAATCCATAAGTATTTAATATATCAAAATCGTCAAGATATCCTTTTGATTTCGTATCATGCAGTTGGAAGAAAGATTCAGGATCATAATCGTCCAAACCATGCTCTTGCTTCATGTGCCATTTCTCCCATGTCAACCCTTCAGGGACTTTTAACTTCAAGTCTGTGGATTTTCCTTCACTATGATCACCATGTGCTGTCACTAGTGAAGAGAAGACTACTAGGAGGGTTAAGCTATTGCACTTCATGGGTGAACTGGCGGACTATCGGTCAAGAGAAGGATCAAATGGAACTACCAATGATGTAATGATCAAGACCATATTCATGTGTGATGGGAAATCTGATACTTTCGCGAAACAATATATGATTATGTCATTCAAGACTATTAGATAATCACAGGTATAGCTCTCACTTTTGATATCAACTTCTCACTCCAATAGGCTTTTGTCTGACAGAGAAGAGGGCAATTGCAATCATGAAGAGGAGGGGGAACAATAGGGACAGCTATCAGCCCATGGATGAAGCCAATTTTGATCCAGACCGAGTAAGATTGTTCTTTATTAGGCATGGTGAGACGGATTTCAACAAATCAAAGATCATACCTGGTCATATGTAGGCTAATCAAAATTTCAAGATTAATCACGAGGAAATTATACTAATCTATGGTCAATAGTGATGTTGAACTGAATGAGCTTGGGTTCAGACAAGCGACGTCTGTTGGGATACGATTGGCTTATATTCAATTTAATGGAGTTTATTCAAGTGATCTGACTCGATGCGGACAAACCACTCAACAGATTGTTAATGAGTTGAAGTACAGTATAAAGAACAATGCAGAGTATAGATCACCAATTGAATATCGCTATGAGTTGAGAGAAAAAGAGATGGGGCAACTGGAAGGCATGACAAGAGAAGAGGCGATTGGGTTGGCTGATTATCATGGGTTGGATATAAATGACGGTTATGGTGAGACGAAAGATGAGTTTATCAATAGAGTTAGAAGTGGAGTTTCAGAGATTTTAAATGATTCAAGGTATTTCAACTATATGAATTTGCTAGTTGTTGTGCATGGTGGGGTTATAAGACAGTTATTGGAGATGTATGGATTGGAACATGGTGTAGAATTCAGTTATATCAAAAATACCTCTGTTACAATTATTGAATACTATTTGGGATCTGGTAATGATGATGACGTTAAAATAATCAATGTTGGTGATGCAAGACATTTATTCAAGAGGAACAAGTGTTATGTCGGTCCTCCATCACCAGAATCATCGCCTCCATACTATGGAGATCAACAACAATATGATGATAGTGAATCATATCAAGGAAGGCAGCAGTACAATGATGAAGTATCACGATTGGAACTATATTATGGCAATGGTAATATTTATAGCAACGTGGATAATTTCCAAGAAGATTGCCAACAAATCATGCTTCCGGCTGGTCTCAATTACGATATGAAGAATGATGTTTATTATGATGATGAAGGCCAAGTTTATGAGAATATTGACCATTACAATCAAGTAATGGAAGAATTCCACCAAAATGGTCAACAGGAATCATTTTATGCCCATGATCACGATTCAGGCTATAATTCTTCCTCATACACACAGGAACATAATTATCAGCGTCAGAATGAATACGGTGATTCAAATGATTATAGAGACTTTGATGGTAATGCTTATGGATTTGGTTATACGTCAGAGCAAGTACCACCAGAATGGGGAGGTCATCACAACGTCTCTGAAGATTATAATTATGACTACAACAACGGGAATAAAAATGATGGGAATAGAAGTGGAAATGGACAATCCAATGGAGGTAGCAGAGGAAGAGGAAGAGGTGGTGGTGTCTATGGAAGAGGAAGAGGAAGAGGACGATATGGCTCTGGTAGGAGGTGGTGATGGGCAGGTTTGACTACTGAGTACTGACTAGTGACTTTGAGTAGCGACGAGCTAACGACTGACGAGTGGTAAATGGTAAATGTCTCCAGTAGTACGGACTCAAATATCACCCAACAAAAAGCACCTAGCAGAAAAGAATGTAGATCGATGAACAGCACACTCAAAAGACGCTAAAACTGACAACAAACGATGCGTTCGTCAGCGTTTGAAAGACCTAATATGCTCAAACAATTACCATTTTTTTTTGCCAGAAGCCTTACAGCTTACAGCCGTACGTCGTTTAAAAAAATTTTTACCTGCGGAAGAGACACATTTTTGCTTCAGGAGCTCTATAGCTTCATAATGGGAATACAGAAGTTGGTGTCTTCAGATCCATTGGCCTCATAGAGTGTTGGGATAGTGAATGAATGGCACTGACGACACCCGGCTCGAACTAGCTGCCTCATCACTCTTCACTCACCAATCAATCATGCATCATCCAATCAATCATGCAGCACCATCAGGCATCAACCACCAAAAGCATGAAAAAACCCTGAATGAACACACTTACATGAATAAATTAAAAAATCAAATTTGTTGGGTAATTTTTGTAGCTACATAGTCAAACCAGGTATTTACCTATACGGCTATGATGCGGATGTATGACTGTTAGGACTAAATTAGGTGCATCATTTTATTACAGGTTGACGGGCCTTTATAAGCTATCGAAATCCACATTTCCATCAATTCAGGCCTGGATTCAAATAGTTGGACTTACGTACCAAGCATAAAGATGAACACCACTACTATCTCTTCATTATTGAAGCCAATGTCCTCTGTGGAGATCATTGAGACTTTGTCCACTTTGGAGTCATCAGGTGTGAACATAACCTCTATTGATGTTCCTTCAATTTTATCATCTTTGAACGTCACACAAATTGAAGGTTTACTTTCATCTAACTCAACTACCGTCAACGGTCTATTACAGTCTTTGAAACCAACTCAGTTGGTCACAATAATCACAAACTTTCAAAACGTTACCTCAACTTTATTCCAATCAGGACAAGCTGCTGCTTTAGCCAATGAAACCACTCTTGCTAAAACTTATACCAGTACTGGTGAAACTCTTGTTTCTCTATTGATGAACAAGATCAACAATGTTTTCACTGATTCTCAAATTTTGGGAGTTTTTTCAATTCTTTCAAATGGTGCTGCTCTTGGAACAGGTTCTAAGAAATTGATCAGTATTGCTAAGAACTTGATTAGTGGGTTTTTTGGTGGTGTTAATGTTGGTTCTGTTTCAATCCCAAAAAGATTGTTATTGATGGTTGAAGAGAACCAACATGCTACATTCGGTGATTATCCAAGAACAAGAGATATCGCTCCATCTTCTATCTTCATGGTCATCTTCTTCTTTTTCAGTTTGATCCATTTGGGTCTTTTCTTGAAGAACTATTCCTTAGGTCATAGATTCTTGATTTCTTTAGGTCTTTCTTTCTACTCTGTCATTAGATTCTTGGGTTTCTTACTAAGAATTGTCTGGGCTAAAGACTCATTGAAAATTGAAGTTGGTTTAACATCAACCATTTTTCTAATCATTCCAACTACCTTTTTACCTTCATTGAACTTGATCCTTGCTCAAAGATACTTCACATGGAAACACCCAGTTTACGGAACTCATAAAATCTTCACCACTTTCATGTACTTACTGTATGCTTTAGTTGTTGGTGTCATTGTGATGACGATTATTGCTGCTGCCGTTCAAACTGATTACCTATTGAGTGCTCACCATTTTGAAATGACTAAGAATGTTATCAAAGCTTCTGCTTTCTTGATCATCATTTATTCTTTGATCGCTTTAATCTTGGTTGCTGCAGCTTTCGTTATTCCACAATCCAAACTTGACTCCAAAGTTTTGACTTTCCAACCATACTGGATCAAATCATTCAAATGGAATTACTTTGTTGAAAAGGGAATTGCTGCAAAAGAAACTGCTCTAGTCACTGAAGATCAAAGATCTGCCATCTCTGTCATCAACTCTTCAGCTTATCATCATGAAGCCATCAATAAAGATGAATCATCAACCAATGACTTGGATCACAGTGTTTCAATTATTATCATTGCATTGACCACATTATTTTTATTTATTGCTGATGTCTTCCGTTGTGTTTCCACTTTCATTGATCAAAAAGAATTGAACCATTCGTGGATCTTTGACCCAGTCGTCATGTATGTCATGTTTGGTGTTTTGGAAACCTTTGTTAATCTTTTATATATCCTTGGAAGAATCGATTTAAGATTCTACAGACCAGATGGATTCCCAAAACATTTACTATTGAAACCAGAAGTTGATCAACTAAAAGATGAAGTCAGTCCAGCTGTCAGTACTGGTGAAACCGAGGAAGAAATTAAAGACACTACTTCAAACAATTCAACTGCTAATGATGATGAATTATTATCCAAAAAACAAGAAATTGTTTAATTAATCACTAATACCTACTCTTAGATTCACTAATTCACTAATATACTAATTCCACTTTATCAATCAGGTCTTACCATGGTACTGTAACTCCACACTTGCCACATCCGAGCTCACTTATATAGGACGTTGGTCATCATAATACTCGACGTCATGAAAGGTCATTTCTTCTTCTTCTTCTTCTTCTTCTTCTTAATGCTAACCCTAATTACGTCTGAGAACATCCCAACACCACTCACATACACAAAATTCAGCTTTGCCATATAAAAAAATTCCAATGGGCAAAAAAAAGTTTTCCAGCTTGGTTCTTTTTGACTTTCTTTAGTTCAAAGTCACCAGACAAGTATGTTTTATCAGTTACATATAAACATGATCATGAATCATATCAACTCGTTTTACTATTATGATGAAAGAAAATAACACAGACCTGTACTGATTCCGGGCCTTGAAATCCGGAAGTTGCAGAGAAACTTATTGTCTTTGCTGATCCTTCTTTATACGAATTATGATTTTTGATTGTGATTAATTGGGACAATCCATTGAGAATTCGAATGACTAACATGAACTCATCAGGTTTTATTACTTTATATTCATCTAATAAAATTTTTGTTGCTTTGAATTGCTTACTGTAGCTTTGTAACCTGATTCTTTGTACGTTTTATTGGATTTTATGATCATACTCCCGAAGCGCCAATTTTACCTTGGTTCAAGAATTCTACTGCCTGAATTGGGGGTTGGTGAACAGTTTTACGATATACGACTATTGTACTTATTGGTAGATTTGTTTCTTGAATTGGAGCTCAACTACAAATTTACAACAAATTTTATTATAACGTGAAAGGATTTATTTGAATGATACAAAGCTATTATTTTTTAGCAGTTAATCTTCTCAAGTAGAAAGCTAATTCTTCACCTTCCAAGATGTAACCATCACATCTACCGGATTGACCTGGTCTTGATGAGATAACAGCGTATAATCTACCAGCACCGAATTGGTTGTCAACAGCAGATTCAATTTTAGCATCAGAAGCTCTTGAAGCTAATTTTCTCTCTAATTTTCTGGATTTTTTAACTTCTTCCTCAGTAGCAGCTTTTTGGTTCTTCTTTTTACCTAAAGCTTGACCGTAATGGGTTTCGTACCATTGACGGAATGGAGCAGCATCGATTTGAACAACAGCAGATTTAGTTAAAGTGTTGGTTCTGACCAATTCATTGTTAGATGGATGGTAAGCAACATTGACAACTCTGGTTTTTCTGGAGATACCTTCAGAGGCCCATGAGAAGTTACCAGTTTCAACTCTTAAAGCTCTGAATTTTTGGTTACCACCTCTGGTTCTGACACTGTGGATACGTTTTGGACCAATTTTGGTGTTAGCACCTTGACGACCTAATTCAAATTTTCTCTTCTTTCTGAATTGGGCTCTTTTGGCACCAGTAGCTGAACGCTTATGACGAGAATCACGAGAAATACCCATTTTGACTTAGCTATAAAAAGTTGTTAGTATATTTGATTCTTTTTTTGCTGCAAAATTAATGTGATAGGGAAAGAAGGAAAAAAAAGACAAAAATGAATGGAAAAGTTTCCAACTAGCCAAGCAGTTTGTTTAACGATGATAATGATTGGAGATATAACAATATTTTTGTGCGTAGTATAGTTGATGGTTTGTGAAGATACTTTGGATATGTGAAATCAAATCTGAAAATATGAGCTTGAATATAACTTTGTTTATAGTACTTGTGTATACTGAAATGAGATGAGATAAAATTTTGATGATATTCAACTTGAACTGTTTCTTATTTCTTGATACTTTAATTGTCTTCTTAATTCAATCCCGTATTGTCATAATCACTTACTGTAATAAAGGTGATTTTTGGATTCTTAGGTTGAAGGTCTAGTTTAAAGTGAATAATCAATTTTTGAACTTTTTCATTTTCTTTCGCTTTGCCAACGAGTTTTTGCGTTAACTATGGGGATTATGTAATTATCCTGGTTGGAGCAGTGCTGTCATTTGTGATCGGGCGAATTGCTTTTGTGTTTGTTAGCTGGTTGTTTTTGGTGGTGTTCAGGTGTAACATGGTTTCGGTGCTTGAACTGTGACTAGTTTTCGTTTTTCTACCTCCGAACACCACGAGTCGCTAAAAAATAAAGCCCTACTACCAGTCATGTGATAAACTGTCTATCAGAATTTCTTTTTCGATGATGGCATAAAAAAAAATTTAATTAGTAAATCGAAATTGTTCTCGAGCATCTCTTCATCTCAACAAAGAAAGGGACGGAAGACATAAAGAAGAAGAAGAAGAAGAAGCAATGTCGTACTATGACCAGATTGAGATAGAAGACATGACGTTTGACCCAGTCACACAATTATTCACTTATCCGTGTCCTTGTGGTGATAAATTCCAAGTGTTCATTGATGATTTACAAGATGGTGAAGATGTTGCTGTTTGTCCAAGTTGTTCTTTGATGATCCAAGTTATTTTTGAACCTGAGGATTTGGAAGAATATTATGAAGAATTAAAAGATGATACTGTTTATGCTAATGCTGTTGCTGCTTAGATCAAAATTCTGGTTGTGATTTCTACTCATGTGAAAATCAAGCCCATGAGAAGTCAGAAACAGGTATGAGAACAAAATGATTGGATTTTATCCAGCTCCATTCGAGCCAGAAGGTACTTTATGCATAGATTTCACTGGTGAAATTAGTCGTATTAATCCTTCATCCTGGGACACCATGATCAACAAATTAACAAATTCATGAAAACATTGAGTTAATATGGAGTCCCGGTTATATATCCACAAAAACCTCAGGCATACGTATAGTTTCAGCTTTAACCGTTTTCCAAAGTGTTCAACATTATTCTAAAGCTCTTTTCCAGACCAGTTTTGATTAGTCTTTAACTCTATCTCACTTATGAATCATGAACAACAACACCATTTGTACTTTATGTATTTATCTGATTATAGTACTTATCGTGAACTATTGTTCAAGCGAGAGTGCCTTTACCGGATTCGGCCAATAATAAGCTAAAATCGGCTTCTTCAAAACAAAACATCATCAAAAATGGTTTTGATTCCAGCATCTGCTTTTCTTATAATTCCTTGAACTGGCCACTAAAGAATGTCATCCGATCCTGCTTTGAAGAACTTGACAAGATTGCCAGACGTACCGGCACCAGCTGAGGTCAAATTGGATCTACCCCCAACAAAATTGGAAAGAGTTACAAGACCATTAAGACATGTGAAGTACATCCCAACTAAACAACTGGTATTCTTCTCAAAACATAAGGAACCACAGTTTACTTATGATATCAAGTACAAGATCCCTATCAAAGATCATCAAATCGTTATCCAAGTCAAAGCTGTTGGTTTAAATCCTGTTGATTTGAAAATCATCAACTCGTACACTTCAAACTTTAATAAAGAAAGAGGAATAGGCAGAGAATATTCTGGTATCATAACGAATGTGGGTAAAAAACATCAAGGTACTTGGAAAGAAGGTGATGAAGTTTGTGGGATTTTCTTCCATCCAAATGGTTATGGTACTTTAGCTTCAAGTATTTTGATTGATCCTTCTGTTGATGGGATTGTTTTGAAACCAAAAAACTTGAGTTTTGAAGCTAGTGGGAGTTGGTTATGGACTTTTGGTACAGCATGGCAATTGTTGAAAAAGATCAAGAATATTGGTACTGAATCATCTGTATTCGTCAACGGTGGGTCATCAAGTGTAGGATTGATGGTTATACAGCTTCTAAAGACTTATTATAAGGTTGAGAACATAACTACAAGTGTTTCTGAAGCTGGGAAATCAGTTGCCATTTCAGCAGGTGCTAAACTAACAATCAATTATAAAACAAATCCAAACCTACATAAAGTCCTGGAAGTGTTGACAACAACTGGTGTCTACAAAGATTATGATACCGAAGGAAATCCTATTGAATTACGTGAAATTCCGGCAAGTAAATTTGATCTAATAGTTGATGTTGTTGGTGGTTATAATTTGGTCTATTATTCTGGAAAATATTTGAAATCGAGTGGAAATGGAGGTCAATACATCACAACAGTTGGAGACGAGAAATTTGATTATAGCAAGAATTTATATAATGATTGGAATTCTACTTTTGTGAATGCTCGTTCTACATTCGGTGCAGTTTGGAGTTTAAACTACTTAAAATTTGACTTCAATCCAAAATCATTTGATGATAACTGGTTACAAATCGGAGCTGATCTGTTGAACAATGGTGAAGTTATTTGTTACATTGATACGATTTATGATTGGAAAAATTACGTTGCTGCTTCTAAGAAATTAAGAGCGGGTCATGCTCATGGGAAGATTGTTTTACAGGTTGAGGAGTTCTAAGTCTTCCACATCTACTTGATCAGAATTATGGTGTTTGTTCGTTTTTGTTGTCATTCTCTTTCTATCTTGAGGTCATCTCTACTAGTTTCCACCCATTCGTTATCTGCATTTATTCTATACACACTGAATCAAAGAAAAAAAAAAAGAAGGGAATTGTCATCATCACATTATCATATGTTTGTAGTAGAGCGAAGTTTGCAAATATTTTCGCATGTTCAACGAGATGCTCAATTGACGACTCTGAAGAATCCCACAACAACTGCAAAGGCAAGAACATAATAAACTACATGGGAATAACTGTGGCCAGTAGTATTAGTTCCAACCTTCTCTCTCTCTGCCAGATATCTAATTCTATCTTCTGGATCCATCTTATCTAAATCAATTGGGGGTTCACTCTTTTTAGCCGATGAAACTGATAGATTCTCAGCTTCTCTCAATTTATCTTTCCATTCTTGATCTTTAATTAAATTACTTTCAATTAGATCACTGAACTCTTTTTTGAACTTTGGACTTGACTTAGCATTCCATTCATAACTTACTCTGGCATATCTCTTTTTTGTTTCATCACTTGTTTGAATGCTACCAGTGGTTGGCTCAGAACCAGTCATAAAACTCAATAATCCATTCAAAATTGTAACCACACTCCATGCAGGGTTCCACGTATCTGGATGATAATCACTCATTGAAAGACAGAGCCTTGTGTTTGTCTGGAATCTCCCATTTGGCGTAATCATTCTAATTGCAGGTGGTTTGAATGGATAATCATGAGTAAAGGTTAAAGTTCCATGATATTGACCGTTTTCATAAGGTGTATTTGGAGGCCCTGTTATCAGATAATGCCACTCAAGAATGTTAGTTTCAGATGGATGTGCTATTATAAATGGGGTTGGGTTTTCAACCATTGATTTATACTCTTTGGTCAGTCTTCTGTGAGCTGCTTTGGTGGCCATTTTGATCTCTTTGTGTATATTAATTTCTTTCTGACTCAGTGGAGATGAGTGCAAATCCGGTACGATATTTCTTTTTTTTTTGTCTCGTTGATGATGTGTATAGATTCCTGATTAGAAGGATCAAGAGAGAAATTGGTGATGGATGATGTTTATTTATATTTGCTCTGTTTAAAACTTCATGAAAAGGTTCGTCTTTATCAATTTCACACAAAATTGTGAGACATCCCAACGATCCGAAATCCGAGGTCTGGAGCTCCAAATGGGGCAACTTCCGGTAACAGACACTACAATTATATATGAGTAAAGTCAATTCAGAGGGTTCAATGTGACATAAAGTGAGTGTGGTTTTGCATAGTTTATAAGAAGCATCATGAGGTAGTGATTTGTAAATTTGAGCCGACAAAAAAGCTTTATTGTATCGCCTCAATCCAGAATTATCACAGCCTCTTCGTCTTTAGCGCTCTGATCCTTCTTCGCAGCTTCAGGAAGTGCCTCAACAATATCACCTTCATTGAAGGAGTCATCCAAGTCGATAACCTCAATCGGCGTGCTTGTGGTTGGTTGGGATCTCGGTGAAAATGTTGGTTTTGCAAAAATGATATTATCATCATCATCATCATCATCATCATCATCATCATCATCATCATCATCATCAAGACTTATCACTTCAACATTCTTCGACTGTTTCGTTTTCTGAGTTGGTTTTTCATATAATTCATCCAAAATGTTTATAGATCTTTTATGACCGGACCAAGAATGTACTGGTGATTCATTATTATTATTTGTACCTGGTAAACTAGCTAGAGGCGGAGCAGCTGTGATAGGTGCAATTGATGTAGCATTGAGCGTAGGTTGTCGGATGACAGTGTTTGGGATACATGCTGCTGTATTTGAAGGAGCTATTTGTCCAGTAGTGACTTTTGTGCCAATCTTCTTTGGTGATTTTTTCTTCTTGTCCTCTAATAGATGAGGGAATTCTTTAACAAAAACTGGGTTGGCTTTATTATCAGCCTTACTTTGTTTAGCATATTGGCGTTTCTGAGCATCTGTAGTTGTTATCGAGCCTGTAGTGTTTTCGTTACCAGTCATAAAGCTCAACAAACCTGTTAATATAGTCCCAACTGTCCAACCTGGATTCCAAAGTTCTGGATGATAGTCACTGATGGATAGACACAATCTGACATTTGGCTGAAACTTCCCATTTCGAGTGATTATTTTGATACTTGGAGGACTAAAGGGATAATTAGCTGGAAATGTAAGAACTCCATGATATTCACCACCCGAATATGGAGTTTTTGGTGGTCCAGTAATAACGTAATGCCAATTCAAGATGTTTGCTTCTTCTGGATGGGCTTCGATCAAATCAACTGGACTTTCTGTGAGGTTTTTGTACTCTTTAGCGAGTCTTTTCTGAGCACCTTTTGTAGCCATTGTATATTAATTTCACGTGTTCCTCTCAATGTGTGGAGGGAGCTAGGTTTCTAAAGGGGGTTTTGTATGGTCTTTTATAATGATGTGCGAACAAACGATCAAATTAGTAGAGAGTAATAATGATAATAATATTGACAGCATTCAACAGTCGCGAAATGTAAAAAGACGCGAGAACAATTCTTGTGCTCAATAATATCTCTCTGTTATACTAGAATATTACTCAAAGAGAGCTAGTTTGAGAGATTGATGAAGCGACGAAACTACTAGTGTGATTTCTATAATCCAATGATAGATGGTTTTATTATAACTGATTGTTCCTATATATAAGTAACGTGAAAATGCAAAAATGTAGTGTAAATGATATACCCAGAGAAATGAAGCATTGAGCTAATGTACAACCCAATTTGTAACTATGTAGAAACCCATGATGAAATAATGATGATGAAGCGTGAAAAAGAAGTCATGAAAATGTTTTTGTTTGATGAAAGATCAAGAATCTAACCAGAAATGAATCTAACAAGAAACTAAATCAGTAACTTCTAGATGAATAGCAGTACATTGAGCACCAATGGATTCATCATATAAGTTGTAAAAGCTACCAGATAAACATTGGTAGAAAACATCGTTATCACCAATAGCTAAGTTACCATCTTTAGTGACTGACCAACCAGCAGCGTAGATAGCACCAGCTTGTGGAGGTGGACCATCAAATTGGAATTGTCTGTTTGCAACGATAGAACCAATTCTACCTTTTTTATCAGTAAGAACAGATTTCTCCAAAGTCAAAGCTAACGAAGAATCGGTCAAACAAGCAACACCAGCAATGCTGATGTTAGAATAAGTTGAGGATGATGGTTCTAATGTTGAGGTGGTCAATGTGGAGGTAGTATTAGCAGATGCACTTTTATAACCTGATGTTAAAGTGGTTGTGGTAGCTTGAATCTGGCCATCACCAATTTGAGAAATAGCTTGGGCTGTAGAGGCAGCTTTCTTGGTGGTTGTGGTAGCTTGGATTTGTCCATCACCAATTTGTGAGATAACTTGAGCAGTAGAAGCGGCAGCTTTGGTGGAAGTAGTAGCTTGTATTTGACCATCGCCAATTTGTGAGATAACTTGAGCAGTAGAAACGGCAGCTTTGGTAGAAGTAGTAGCTTGGATTTGTCCATCACCAATTTGTGAGATAACTTGAGCAGTAGAAACGGCAGCTTTGGTAGAAGTAGTAGCTTGGATTTGTCCATCACCAATTTGTGAGATAACTTGAGCAGTAGAAGCGGCAGCTTTGGTGGAAGTAGTAGCTTGTATTTGACCATCACCAATCTGGGAAACGACATCTCTTTTGGCTTTTGAAGCAGAAGAAGTAGCAGTGGCACCTGGAGCTGAAATGGTTGAAACGCCAGTAGTGATTGGAACAACGGCAATACCGAATGTCTTTGTGTAATCAGTGGTGGCACCAGTTGGAGCAGCAGCTTCTGGTGTTAAAGTAGTCCATGGTTCAGATGGAACATAAGCAGCTAAAGAAGAGGCAACCAAAGTAGCAGAGGCGAAGATTGAGTTTTTGTATTGCATTGTGGATTTGATATAGAATAAGTATTGCTATGTGTGTTGATAAAGAAGAGAGAGATATCAGTTTTGGAGCAAGAGGAAAAATTGATGTTGTTTATATACTTTTCCTCGAGGGCCTCATCATTGAACAGCCTAAATTGAAAAGTGCTAAAAATAGGAACAAGTGACGGGATTAGAGAAGGTTGGCTCTGTTTGATTAGCATAATTAATCCGTGTCAGCCATTATTATTGCCGTTCTTCACAGACATACCCTTGCAGATAGAGCTCTGAGATGGTTTATCAAATTATGCTGAATTTAATGGTTCATGCAAGTAATTTAAGTATAATAGCGATACCCGTGTGTCTCCTACCGCAACTGAAATTACCAGATTGAGCCATTTTGTAAACAAAAACCAGATTATACGGCTGGTTGATTATAATTGCACCCACATAGAAATCCAAGAGAGATGAAAAAAAAGAATCTATTTTTGGATTGAAATCGGGCCATCTCATTTTGATAAGCGGAAAGGCTGTATTTCATTGTTGCAGGAACAGGGTTTTAGTTAGTCGCTAACATGACAACGTTATAGAATTGGCCGGTGAAGATTAAATTTATGGTCGAGCAACGACTTGACGTTTGGTTTGTGCCACCAGTCGATTCTACGTCATGTTGATTAAATCATCTGGTGACTTGCCAATCACTTATAATAGGTAGCTTTACCTCAAAACAATTGTCATGATATGTGGTATGGTGTTCCTTTGAATCAACGGCACCTCCAGCAGTTATAGTACGTCTATAGGACTCAGTCGTGATTTAGGTGATGTTCCAGACGCAATATCAGAACAAGGATCATGATTAGTGGGTAATTTTGGTGCTAGTGATATTCAAAAGACATAGATGAGCTGGAAATCAGTATGTAGATCATTTTTAGCTAAGGCAAATCACATACTTCACACGTCATATTACAAAGAAGTAGTAACAAAATACGATCTGTCTCACATGAACAAGATAAATGCAGACGTACTAGCAGCTACCTTTAGTTAAATACATGAATATATGTCATGAAGAAATAATGAAAACCATTTTGATAAATAAGATCAATTCCGATGAACAATTGAATGGCGCCTTGGAGATTTCGGTTGATCACTTTGTGGTCTAGTTGACGATCAGAACAATAGAACAGCTAGAATCTCAACAACAGAAATTTAAATTGAGCGTATGCCAACCCAGAATCATTAAAACCCAGGTTCTATCAGTTATCTTTTGCAAATCCACTAATTTAATGGTTATATGGTGAACTATTCAGGCTCTGCTTTTGCTGTGTTTGTTTCAAGAGCCAGGTCGGAACTTGCGAAGTAGTTTCCGCCTAAAGCTCTCCCCGTGGCCATACCGATTTCGAAGCCGAACAACATACTAAACAAATGAGATCAAACACCATCTCATTCTACCACAAGCCAACTACAGCTGTAACCTAACAAGATTATTCAGCAAACCAAGTAGAATGGAACAACCAACGGTGTGGAATTGGGTCAGATAGCTGTATATTGTGGTCATAATTGAACGATACTGGTCCAATGATGACACAAACCTTCAAAAGGCATACAAACTGAGCGAAGGGGGCTTAAGTGCATAAACTGAGAGACTCTCAACAACACAATAAAAAACACTAAAAGAACAATATTTCGAACTGTCTATGAACTCACAGTGGTAGTAAATTAGTCCTACTTCAAATGAGTCAAGATATTGATTACTCTGTCTATCTGGTTACAGATTCAGATCTTGTTCCCCAGAATCACACATTACTGCAACAAGTTAGAGATTCAGTTGAAAATGGAGCAACCATTGTGCAATTGCGTGAAAAAAATATTGATACAAGAGACTTCATCAAGAAAGCCAAGGAGATTCATGAGTTCACCAAAAAAGCTGGAGTTCCATTGATTATCAATGACAGAGTCGACGTTGCTTTGGCCATTGATGCTGAGGGTATTCATGTTGGTCAAGATGACATGCCAGTCTCTCTAGTTCGAAAGCTTGTTGGCCCTGAAAAGATTGTTGGTCTCTCGGTTAGCTCTGTTGATGAAGCTCGTGAGGCTATAAAGTCTGGTGTGATTGACTATGTTGGAATAGGTGCTGTATTTTCAACTGTTACAAAAGATCTGAACAGTGCCCCTCTAGGAACCTATGGTGTCCGTCAAATTTTAGAAGTTTTGAGAGATGAAGGTGGGCAAGAGATTAAAACAGTTGTAATTGGTGGTATCAACGATCAAAACGTTCAATTTGTGCTATATACATCATCAATTCCTGGAAAATCTATCGACGGTGTTGCTGTCGTATCAAATATCATCGCAGCTGATGATGCCGGACTAGCTACAAAAAGATTGCAACAACTGGTAGCAGGTCCAATCTCTGGAGCCCCAACCTTGAGAAATCTGGATGATCTTAAACCATCTGCTCAAAGTGTCAATAACGTAACCACAATCTGTCCTATGACCCATCAAATCACCAATAACGTTGTCAAGAACTTCAGTGCAAATGTTACACTGGCCATTGGAGCATCTCCAATAATGGCGGAGGACAGGCATGATTTCAAAGAGCTCTCCACATTCCCCAATGCTGCTCTTTTGTTGAATTCTGGTACTACACACCCTATTGATGTTTATTCATTAGCTCTTCAATCCTATAACTCATCTGGAAATCCTGTGGTATTCGATCCAGTTGGTGCTGGTGCCACTACATTCAGAAAAAGATTAACAAGAGACATATTGAATGCCGGTTACTTCACAGTTATAAAGGGTAACGAGGGTGAAATTTTCACTGCAGCTGGAATTGAAAGACAGATGAAAGGAGTTGACAGTATCGGATCGGAATCTCTTGATGTTGTTGTTCAGGTAGCTAAAAAGTTGGCACTTTCTACAAGATCAATTGTTGTTGTCACAGGTAAAAGTGATGTTATTGTTGAAGGTAATCTGACTGGATCGTTTGAGATTACTCGTGACGTTAAACAACGTGCTGTGATCGTCGAAGGTGGACATCCATTGATGGGTAAAGTCACCGGATCTGGTTGTTCTTTGGGAAGTGTCTTAGCGTCTTATGTTGGTGCAAATCGCGATGACCCTTTCACTGCTGTAATTACTGCTGTTGCACTGTACAAACATGCAGGTGGATTAGCTGGGAAAGATGCCGAATCCAATGGACCGGGCTCCTTTTTGTCATTCTTCTTGGATGAATTGAATAAAGCTAGTATCGAGAACAAACCTGAGACATGGACTGTGAAAATATCCGAATTACATGAATAAGTCTAAAGTTCTCTATGTGTTATTTCGTTTAATTTTATGTTCATTTTATCTTCTGTGATATCGTATCATGTGTCATTCCTTTACGACTAGAAACGCTATCTGATGAGTGGTGTCTCCCTATGTCATTAAC
The DNA here is from genome assembly GCA_030581995.1 of Wickerhamomyces sp. NRRL YB-2243. Classification (NCBI taxonomy): domain Eukaryota; kingdom Fungi; phylum Ascomycota; class Saccharomycetes; order Phaffomycetales; family Wickerhamomycetaceae; genus Wickerhamomyces; species Wickerhamomyces sp. NRRL YB-2243. The sequence goes on from JAKTWL010000017.1 coordinate 199,963, forward strand.
TGGCGTTAGCGTTCTTCATCCTAATTTGTGTAAGATAAACGACTTCTAGCACTTGGTAAGATTTTCTTTCCTTCTTTTGGTTCGTATTCCTCCTTAGCTCTTTGAAGAATTTCAGCTTCTTGTTCCGGAGTGAATCTGTCCACAATGTCGTGTGGGGAAGCAAATTTGAATTTACCAAAAGCGAAGTCTCTATCTGAAATTTTTGATAGAATATAAAGCTGTTCTCTAACATATTTGACTGAGGCTTCCAAATGGGAATAGTCGATGTTCTGTCTAGCGTTGAACAAATTTCTCCACAAGGCAGTGGCTAAAATCGCATCATTGGTAGCAAATCCTTCATCATACGAGCAAACTAGCCCTCTTAGTTGTGAATTATAATCTTTCAGGTAGGTGTCAGAAATTCTACTTGAGTTAACATTCATCTCATCATGAAGTTTCAATTCCATATCTCTGAAAAATCTATCAACCAGTTTTTGTTGATAATTACGACCATATTTGAATGGCATAGCTCTCATTCTGACAGAAAGTATCCAAATATGAAGGGCTGTGATCTGAAACCATTGTGAAAATGTTCTAGGTAATTTCAGATCATTATAAAAGAATTGTGCACTTTCGGATAGTTCTTCATTTTCAAATTGTAAACCTTGGGTTTTACATTCGGAATAATAATGAGAAGCAGCAACTGGACCAGCCCTGATCCTATCCATATCCAATCTCAAAATAGAAATGGCTAATTCACCAATCGTTTGTGCGTAGGAGGGTAGTTGATACGTTTGACTTTCATATTTAGAATCTGAAAGTAATGGTCTTTTCTTTCTTGGGATGACAGGAGCTGTATTCTTTGGAAGCTCAATTTTGATGGTAGAGGATTGAGCAATTTGTGATGGTGATAGTTTTTCTAATGTTGTAACATCTTTGATGTCTTTTGCAGAAACAACATATGATTTGAATCTTATCTGAGAGAGAGAGCTTCTTTGAGCAACTTTCAAGCTCTGACTGACTCTTAGCATCTTGATTTCTATGGTGAGAGAAAAAGTTGACCGAGTTAGTGATAGGATAATTATTGATTACCTTGGAACACTCACAGCTCGACTCTATTCATCGTGTTTATTTCTTTTTTGGAATAATTTTTTCTCTATCAAGATGGTGTTCGGATGTCACTTCCGCGAATTAATTTCAGCCAATAGGAGCCTCACAAATCGTAATGCTATACAAAAGAGCTTATAAACTATAGGCAAAGACTATGTTGTGGTACAAGATATTCTAAATATTTGTCGAGATAATCGATCGCACACCTATCTTCTCCCTTTTCTACCTGAAACTTTCGCTTTCTTTGGACCGTCATAGTGAGAGTGACCAAGATGCTCTAGGGCACTTTGATTGACCCAATCCAAACAGCGTTGAATTTCATTATTGACCTTCAACTGGTTCAACTTTTCTCTTGAGTCTTCGATTAATTGCTTTTTCTCTTCATGCTCTTTGATCTTGCGTTTCTTCAACTCTCTCTTTGCGACCCTCAAACTTGGTTTGGATCTTTCCCTTTTGGCATTTCTCTCCGCAATCTTTGCCCTGATAATTTCTTCCTTTTGACGACGTTCTTCAGCATTCCTTTCAGCAGCCGCAATTGACTTTCTGGTTCTTCTAGTATCATCATCTTCAATTCGTTCATATGAAAGTAGTTCTAATTCAGCATCATCTGAAATCCCATCATCAGCATCCGATTCTGATGATGATTCGACTTCTGATTCTGAGAGGACAGTCTCCCTTAAGACCTTCAGTAGTTCCTGTTCCTCCTCATCAGTACCATCCAACTTCAAAGCTTTGCGTCTAGCATTGATACTAGAAGTAACTTTCTCTTTAATGTTCGTCAGTTCTTTGAGTAACTTGGACTCTCTATCACCCCAGGGATTAAACCATTTGATGAGTTCTTCGATTTCACCAGCAGTGTCATAGTATCTCCAGTCAGTTGGAGTCAATAGTGGATCTGGGCTTTCCTCAATGATCTTTCTCTGGACTGGTAATAGATCTGAGGCAGTTGCACCATATTCATCAACAAGAACACTCGATCTTGTAGTTGAAGTGACGACTTTTGTTTCACAGCTAAATTGAATTTGAAATACCTTTGAGCAGCGCTCAACGAAGCTGTATGGTATTGGTCTGACTGGCTTGAATAAAGTGGACTCCCCCTCTTTAGACACCGGATCCACAATGATCGACGTGTCTGCAGGCTGCTGCTCATTTTGCTTATCTTTCGCCTCATGATTCTCTAGTTCTTCGTCCGATGAATCTTCTACATCAATTACCTCTGTCTTGCTCAACTTTTTCCACTCTTCTACTAGCTCTTGCTCGATAGATAAACCATTTCTCAAATCTTCACTTGATGGACCCTGCACCCATAGTCTACCCATAAGGTATGTTTCCTCTAAAACTTCATCGTCATCTTCTTCTTCTTCATCATCTTGATCCTCATCATCATCTTCATTGGCCCCCCTTCCCCCTCCCAAATTTGGTAAACCATTTGATTCGAACCACCAGTATCTATTATATAGACGATCTTTCCCAATATACTTGATTCTTTGTACATCCAATTCAGCGATCCTTTTCTCCAAAGATCTTTTTTGGGAACGTAACTCGTCTGCAGTTCTCAACTGAGCAGTTCGAGAGGCCAATAGATTACCAAACGTAACACTGCTTTTGGCAAGCTCCAATTCTTCAGGAGTAGACTCAGTAGTGAGACCAGCTCTGCGTCTTCTCTTCAGCTTACTGGATTCTGGATGTTCAGTGTTGGATTGCTCAGTACTGGAAACAACTGATGCACCAGCTGCTCCGATTGCCTCCCTACACTCTTTGTCTATATCTTGTGCTTTTTGATAGGCAGTTTTGTACTCTCTCAAATTCTCTAACCTTTCCCTTCTGAGCTGAGCTGCTTCTTCCATGCATTTATCAATATGTGATCTGATAGAAGTAGCGTTAACAATGAATGAGCATAAAACACTCAGACACTTTATTCTCAGGTGTATAGGTAAAAGATTATAGAATTCATTGCTTATATGACCCGGTGAAAGCCCACCATCAATAGGTGCCAAAATATCAAATACCTCTTTGATGAAAGATTTGAATTCTCTGTGGTCTCTGACCTCATCAAATATACCCAACATAATGATCAGCCAGCCGCCATCTTTGAAGTTACGTTTTTGTAATCTCTCAGTCCAAGAGGTGTTTCTATAGGTCAGGTATTCATCAACTCTATTGGTTTCCTCTTCTTCAAATTCCTTGGAATTGCTGATATGATCACCGTCAGCACCTTCCTCTACTTCAACACCTTCATCATTTCTATTATCATCAGATGTAGCCCCAAGTTCGCTTGTACCGTTCTCAGTCTCTCTCGGTGTATTTACCAAAGCATCATCAATCACATCATCCTCAACATTGTCGAACTCCTCAGGGAATTGTATCTCAAGTTCCTTCCCATCTTCAGCTATGAAAGCAGAGAGAACAGCACAGAAGATCTCATTCAACAACGGACAGCTGGTTTTGGCTGAATTCCACTTCAAAGCTGTCAAAAAGTCATCGAAGGTAAATGTGTCCAATAGAAGTGGAATACGATAAACGTTTAAAAAAGTCCAAGTTTCAAGAGCATCCTGAACATAATCACCTAGATCTTTCATTTGGTGGGTCTCCGGTTTTCTGTTGTTCAAGTCGAATGCTTGATTGAGATCCTCAGTGACAACTCTTTTTGGAACCATCGCTGCAGGTGATATTTCAACCTTGACGGTGCCACTTTTTGGTAACACTGGTGCATTTTTTTTAGATGAACCCTGTGATGTTTTCTTATCTGCTGGCTGTCTTTGTTTCTTCTCTGCTTGTTCTTTTGGACGCAACAGAACAAGTCTCTTTCTTGGAGGTTTAGGTTCTTCTTTGAAATGGATAAGATGTGGTGGGAGTTCTGTCGATATTCTGAATTTATCAGCATATTTTTGTTTTACCATCCATGGTGCACCTAACTTTGGAGACCTAGTAACGGAGAGTTTGATGAATGTCTTAACAAACCATTTAGTAAAGTTATTTCTGTCTCTTGTGACCTGTGATTCATCAACAACAAGTTCTAGCCCAGAATCAACTCTCGCAACTCTATATTTGCAATGAGCAGGGCGTAATACATTATTCGCGTCACTCAATTCATTAAACTTTGCCTTTTCCCTGATGATGCATTTGGTTTTGAAATCGCTCTTGTAATCATTCAGTCTTATCAAGACAGTCTCCCCAGGATAATAGTCATTCTTAAAAGTAGAATAAACGTTATCAACAAGCTGATCGATTCTTGGGACCGTGCTAAATTGAATGTGCCTTAATATAGGCTCTTTCAGATGTTCCGGGAAGTTACTTTCAACAATTCTCATTTCTCTCTCTTCCGACTTGAAAGCCTCGAAGAATGTCAAACAAGAGTTACCAGTAATTTCACAAACAAACTTTTTAGTATTATAATAATCCATTCGCTTCAGATATTCATCATAGCTTACAAACCATTCTTTGGTGTATGAGATGTACCAGACTTTGACATTCAGATTATCTGGAAGAGGTTCAGGATCAGGGAACGTAACCGGCTTCCTCTTGAACAATACCTGTCGAGTCTAATGTCAGTAACGGAAGTTAAGGAATAAAACACGTCGTCAAGAAAGTCAAGTACTTACCATTATATTTGTTTTGATTTATGCCAAAAACTGATCTGAGTTTAGATGACTTTTCGGTATCAGTAAGATCAACGGGTCAGCCAGATTATTCTGTGACAAGGGAAATGATCAAACCGATGGAGTCTCACCGTTTTCTTCGAATGAACGGTTGTCTTGTTTCAAAGCTGATTTGGCAATTCAATCATTCAAAATTAAAAAATTTGGACAAAAAGTTTTGGAGGTATAAGTCTATCATCCTCGGATTTTGAATCATCACATGATATAGTCCGGATATCATGATCTATTATCCAACTACCGCCACATCAATCACTAGCCACATCAGATTCCAAAAGCGGGAATTCGCAGCTTCATGTGGCTAGTGTATTTTCATAAATTTTTTTACTTCATAAAAATTTAAATAGTTGTGCCTTACAAAAGCTCTAAATCATTCAAAGTTTCTGTTTCATATAAAGTTGTCTGCACGTATACATCTCACGAACCCAGATGGATTCAAAGCAGGCAAACAAGACCCACAGGGGTACTTCGACAAAAACCACTGCGAAGAAGAAATTGCATTCACAAGGGCATAATGCTAAAGCTTTTGCAGTGTCGGCTCCAGGCAAACTGGAACGTATGGCAAGAAGGACTCATGATGTCAATGAAAAGAAATTACATGTTCCTATGGTGGATAGAACACCAGACGATGATCCCCCACCTGTTATAGTCGCCGTTGTTGGGCCTCCAGGTACTGGTAAAACAACACTGATCAGATCATTGGTGAGACGTTTGACGAAACATACATTGACTGAAATCAAAGGTCCAATTACCGTTGTTTCAGGTAAAAGAAGACGTTTGACTTTCATAGAGGTTGCCAATGATTTGAATTCCATGATTGATGCTGCCAAAATTGCAGACCTAGTTTTGTTGATGGTTGATGGTAACTTTGGTCTGGAAATGGAGACCATGGAATTCTTGAATGTTGCTCAACATCACGGTATGCCTAGAGTCCTTGGTGTTACCACCCATATCGACCTTTTCAAATCACAATCAACCCTAAGAACAGCCAAAAAGAGACTGAAAAATAGATTCTGGACCGAGGTTTACCAAGGTGCTAAGCTATTTTACCTAAGTGGTGTTATCAATGGTAGATACCCAGATAGAGAAATCCTAAATTTGACCAGATTTATCTCTGTCATGAAGTTCAGACCTTTAAAATGGAGAAATGAGCATCCTTACTTATTGGCTGATAGATTTACTGACTTGACTCATCCTGCCATCATTGAGAAAGACCCAAAAACAGACAGAAAAATTGCCATCTATGGTTATCTACACGGTACCCCACTAGCACAAAACAATGCTCGAGTTCATATTGCCGGTGTTGGTGACTACACCGTCTCATCAATTGAGAAACTGCCTGATCCTTGTCCAACCCCATACTTCGAACAGAGAATTGAGGAACTAGAGAGGGAAAGACAAAAGGAAGCAGCCGCAAATGGTGAAGTCCTCGCTAAAACAACAAGAAGAAGAAAAAGACTTGAAGACAAACAGAAAATCATATATGCTCCTATGTCTGATGTTGGTGGTGTTCTAGTTGATAAAGATGCAGTCTACATTGATGTTGGTACTGCTGCTTTTGTAGCAGGTGAAGAAAGAGGTGTCGGTGAGAAACTAGTGACAAATCTTCAGTCTGTCCAGCACACAATTGATGAACAGTTCAAACAAGGTCCAGGATTACAGATCTTCTCTAACAGTAAGAAGCTCAACGAAGTTGATGAGAGTGAGGAAGATGTTGAAGATAACGAGGGTGAAGAAGAGGAAGAGGAAGAGGAAGAGGAAGAGGAAGAAGAAGGTGAGGATACCGGTAGAACTTCCATGAGAAGAGCAAGAGTCTATGGAAAATCGTTGAACGAAGATGATGATGGTCCAGAGATTGACTCTGATGCTGAGATTGACGATGAAGATGAAAGTACAAGAAGAAATATGGTTGAAATTGACTTCGGTGAACAAGCCGATGGTGATTTCGAATTAGAAGAAGCATCTGAGTTGGATGATGACGACGAGTCCTGGCAAACAACAGCATCAAGACTGAAAGGTTCCACTAAAAGAAGATGGGATATTGGTAAATTGATCTACATGAACAACATTGATGCAGCAGATGCCATTAGAAGATGGAAGCAAGAGGAAGAAGCAGATTCTGAAGATGATTCTGAAGAAGATATTGAAGATGAAGACGAAGATTTCTTCAAAAAAAAAGAAGATGTTGTTGTCAAGAAAATCAACGGTCCCGACTTGGATGTTTCTGTCACCAAATATCCTTCAGTTGACGACCTTAAAGCCAAATGGAATCCTGATGTATTGAAAACTCTACACAGTAGATTTTTAGTCTCAACCAAGAAGATCCTGAACGGTGAAGAAGGTGATGATGATGAAGAACTATATGGTGATTTTGAAGATCTTGAGGCTGGGGAAGGCGATGAGGATTCAAAAACCAAAGCCGATTCTGATGCTTCCGATGAAGATTCTGATGATTTTGCCGATTTCGATGCTGAAGAACAAAAAGATGAAGAAATCGAAGATGAGGGTGTAGATGAAGAAGATGATGATGAAGAAGAAGAAGCATTTGATCCAACATTATCACTGGATGAAAGACGTGCAATAAACTCGAAGAAGAAGGAGAAACTGAGACTTCAGTTTGAAGCTGAAGAGGGTGAAAACATCAAAGAAGATCAAATGACCGAAGAAGACACTTGGTATGAAATGCAAAAGGCGAAGATGGCCAAACAATTGGAGATCAACAAAGCAGAATTCGAGCAAATGGATGCTGCAACCAGACTGAAAATTGAAGGTTACAAGGCTGGTTCATATGTTAGATTAGTTTTTGAAAATATCCCACCTGAATTTGTGGAAAACTTTGATCCTACATTCCCACTAGTCCTTGGTGGTCTATTAGCTAGTGAGGAAAGATTTGGTTTCATGAATGTTAGAATCAGAAGACATAGATGGCATAAGAAGATTTTGAAATCGAACGATCCGTTGATTTTATCACTAGGATGGAGAAGATTTCAAACATTACCAATTTACACAACCTCAGATTCCAGAACCAGAACCAGAATGTTGAAGTATACCCCAGAGCATGCTTTCTGTAATGCCACATTTTATGGTCCGTTAGTTGCTCCAAATACTACGTTCTGTGGTGTTCAAATTGTTGCTAATAGTGATACAACTGGTTCATTCAGAATTGCAGCAACTGGTATTGTTGAAGAAATTGACAGCTCTGCTGAAATAGTCAAGAAGCTGAAACTTGTTGGTCATCCTTATAAAATTTTCAAAAACACTGCATTTATCAAAGATATGTTTTCTTCCAGTTTGGAAGTCGCCAGATTTGAAGGGGCACAGATAAAAACCGTCTCAGGTATAAGAGGTGAAATTAAACGTGCGTTGAGTAAACCAGAAGGCCATTTCAGAGCTACATTTGAAGACAAGATCATCTTATCTGATATCATCATCATGAGAACCTGGTATCCAGTTCAACCAAAGAAATTCTACAATCCTGTCAGTTCCCATTTGATCAAGGATCAGAAAGAATGGAGAGGTATGAGATTAACTGGTCAGATTCGTGCTGCAAATAACATTGAATTGGTCAACAATGCTGATAGTTTGTATGGTAAAGTCGAAAGGGCTGAAAGACATTTCAACGGTTTGAAGGTTCCAAAATCCATCAGAACAGAATTGCCATTCAAATCTCAAATCCATCAAATGAAGCCACAATCCAAGCAAACCTATCTACAAAAGAGAGCCGTTGTTTTGAACGGTGAAGAGAAGAAAGCGAGAGCGTTGATGCAAAAACTAGCAACGATCTCTAATGCCAAAGAAGAGAAGAGAAAGTCTTCAAAGGTTGAAAAGAGGGCAGAGAAGTTAAAGAAATTGGCCAAATTAGAAGAGATCAGAACCGAAAAAGAAAAGGAACGAAAGAAGGATTTCTTTGCCAGAGAAGGAAAGAAGAGAGGTTTCTCAAGTGGTAAAGAATCTTCCGGTGCTAAAAAACGTCGTGTATAATACAATACAGCCTTCCTTAAGGTTACAGAATCAACATGATTACATATTATAGAAATTCAGACTATTTAAAGTGATATGTCGTTAAGCTTTGTATGTTGTAAGTACCTCACTGATCTCAAAATGACAGTAAGAGGAATGTGACTGCTCAAATGTACTGAGACAACCATTTGAAAGCCTCAAGATAACCTTGTCTCATGACAACAGAACACATGAATACCTCAATAGGTCTTCTGCCAGCAAGTTGACCACCTTCTTTACCAGTTGTACCATAAAGACCTAAAGCTTGTCTGAGTTCAGGTTCATTAACAGCTCTTGGGGAGTCAATCTTGTTACCCAAGACTAAAAATGGAACGTTACTTAACTCTTCAATTTCAAATAGAGCACTTAGCTCAGCTCTTGATTCTTCAAATCTAGCTGGATCAGCAGCATCAACCAAGAAAACGATACCGTTAACTTCTGGGAAGTAATCTTTCCAGACACGACGAGCTTGTTGATGTCCACCCAAATCATAGGTTGTAAATGTGACAGATCCGATGGCCAGTTCTTCAGAGGTTGGATGTAATGTTGGTTGTAAAGTGGCTAATCTATCGTTCTTCAACATGTGTAATAGAGTGGTTTTCCCAGCGTTATCTAAACCCAAGAATAACAATTTGGCATGTTTGTTCCACAAACCTAAAGAAGATAGGACGTCTTGAACTGTAAAAAAAAGGGGAATATTAGTATTTCTGAAGAAATAGCAGCTGGAATGGATTAGAATACATACACCAGGTGAAGATCCACATTCTGATTCGATCTTGTTGTTTGTTTATAGCGGGTTTCTGTTGTAGACCTTCGTTGATCTCGCTGGTCTTTTTTTGCCATTTCTATCAATTTCACGAGAAAAGTTCGCGGGATCGAGATTATGTAAAGTGATTACGTAACTTACAGTTGAGTTTATAGGTTTCAGTCAAATGCTTTGATTTTACTAGCGATGTTTGTAATCGGTCTGAAAGGTGGTAGTCCTTAGACTTTCACTGTGAAATTATTACGATATGATTAGCTATAGTATCAATGAACGAGACTTCAGTTCGGGTTACCCCATATCTAGACGTAATATGTGATGGATTTAGTAGTACTATTGAGCAGAATGATTAGTGAGGTATGTCACATTGATAGGGAAGGATGATCACGTACTGCCTCTGAACGAGACAATAGATTTGAAAGGAGCAGATGGTTCCAGACTTTTTCTCGACACACATCGCCTTTCGAAGACACATTGTAGCATTAAAGGACAGACAGGCCCAGCTGGTGTAATCTTGTCCACCCATCCCGGTGCTAACTTCAGATTGTAATTCTCTAAAATACTCTTCACAAAAAGTCTGCTCTCATATAGAGCAAATCTTTCTCCGAGACATGCCCTTCTACCACCATGGAATGCACTCAACAGACCTTGAAACTTCCATCTCTTGTAGTTTGAGATCACCTCATCATTAGTGGTACCCCATCTTTCAATCTTGAATTCTTTCGCATCTGGTCCCCATGAACTTTCATCTCTTCCAGTTGCTAAATTGTTATATCCAACATACACTCCCTTTGGAATGAAAATGTCAGAACCCAAAATCGTATCTTTTGTAGTAAGCCTATTAATAATCTGCCCTAATGGCGGGAACAATCTCAAGGTCTCAAACAACAGAGCATTCATCAATGGAGATTCTTCCAACGTATCTTTATATGTTCCCTGAATCTCGTTTCTTAACCTCTCTTGAAGATCTGGGAACTTAGCAAGTACATACAACAGGGATGTTAGCAGCAACTGAGGATTTTCATGACCAGCAACCAAGATGATTATAGTGTTATCAACAAACTGTTTTTCAGTGATCTTTCCTTCTTGGAGAGCATGATAAAGACAGTAAGCGGCACTTGATGTGTTCACTGGTTCTGTCTTTTGTGCCTTTTTTACTTCATTTGCGATATATCTTCTAAAAGATTCAACTTCTCTCGCAGCTTGAATTCTCGAGCTAATCGGAAGCTTGTCCAAAACAGGGAAGTTCATAAATAATGGTTTAAAGATCTGAGACTTGACATATCTTAATTTTGTATGTAATTCACTTTGAGAATCAGGCTCTAAAGTCTTGAACTCACAGCCCAGCATGGCTTCAGATATGTTGGCCAACGCAAACCTCTGTAAAAAATCAGCAACAACCAAAGTCCCTGAAGCATCAACAGCTCTATCAATCAGCCTGACAAGCTTCACACAGTTCTTTGGGACACAGCTTTTCACAGGAAATTGAATACCTTGAGTTACAACACTCCTGTACAGCTTCCATATATCTCCATGGGCACTAATTACGTTATCACCAGTGTATTTCGATAACACAGCATATGGGATCTTTTTATGATTCCCACTTTTTGCATAAACGTCTTCATTCTTCAGTACTTGACTCAAGTACTTGGGTCTCACCACCAAGATATTCCAACGAGAGGCAAAATATATTTTAACAGCCCCATACTTATCTAATTTCTCTTTCAAGTAAAATTCATAGATGTCCTTTTGATCCATAGAGGTGTAAGCTCCAAGAAACGACACATAAAATGGAATGGTAGGAATGTTTTTTGGAAAGTTGTAAGGGGGGAAAATGATTGAAATTGTGAGGTACACTATACCAACAATAGCTGAAAGAGTCGTAACATGAATGAAGCCATCTAGGGTCATAGTCATTTTTTCCACACACAGCCATTTGGCTCTTTTCCTGATTGGAAAGCTCAACTAAAATGGACAAACAACATCTTATAGGCTCAAGCACCACTTGAGAATAATCGTTGATTGCTCATGCCAATCCCAAAATCGACTCGTTTGTCCTCTGTCGTGTGAAGCTAAATTTGGTTTTAGGCACAGATTTTATTTGCATCGTTAACAATTCGGTGCAAAAAAAGCAGAAGCTGAGCAGTGAGAAGTGAGCAATATTGACCAAATTAGCTATTCTTTGAGCAAATTTACTACAAACTGAATGCTTCGTTGGTTAATGCCCTCCAGGTAACTCATTGAGGTGTTATAACCTTTAAATAGATGGTCATTTCTCCCTAGTTACAGTGGATGGGAGCCTGGGACTTCTGAAAGCTGGTTTGTTTTATGTCAACAATGGCACAATCATCAGATACCACAAGGGACTCCCTTTCAGCAAAGGATGAAACTTCACCTGATCTGGAAAAACAAGAACCAATTGTCACGAATAACACGGTGCCTACTGAGAAAGAAGAACAATTAGCTATAGCTGACACTTTTGTATCTACTGGAGAAAACGCTACTACTGCTGGTGCTCCAACTCCATATTCATCATTTTCAAGTAAGCGTAAAGCATCAATCATGACAATCATCACAGTTACAGGATTTTTGGGTCCAGTGTCTGGAAATATCTACATTCCTATATTACCAGAATTGAAGGAAATATTCCATACATCAACAACTGCCATAAATGCCACCGTTTCTGTCTTCATGTTCATAATGGCTTTATCACCATTAATGTGGGCTGGATTTGCTGATCGTGGTGGTCGTAAAATGCTATATCTGATTTCATTACTCTTTTTTATCGTTGCCAATATTCTACTAGCTGCTGTTCCTGCAAACATTGTTGCTCTTTTCGTTTTAAGAGTTGTTCAAGCTTTCGGTGCTTCCAGTGTACTGAGCGTTGGTGCTGGTACTGTTGCTGATATCGTTGAACCAAAAAATCGTGGTAAAGCTATGTCATACTTCATGCTTGGACCACAACTTGGACCTGTAATTGGACCACTTTTAAGTGTTATTTCGAAAGCTAGTGATAATGCATGGAGATGGATCTTTGGACTTTTAGCCATTCTTGGAGCAGTGGTTTACCTTGCTATCCTCTTTTGTTTGCCCGAGACTTTAAGATTCTTAGTAGGTGATGGCTCAACATTGAACTTACAGGGATGCTTTCTGAAGCCAAAGTTGAGACAAAAGAAGTTAGTTCAAGGGTTCCCAAGATCTCCTAAACCAAGTATCATGAATTATATGAGACTGCTGCGTTACATTCCCGTTGCTTTGAGTTGTGTTAACTCTGCACTATTATTTGCTGGTTTCTATGCAATGAGTGTTCAATTCTCTTCTGTGTTGCAGAGTGACTATGATTTCAGTCAGCTGTCTGCCTCTTTTTCCTACGTCTGTCCAGGTATTTCATTAATCGCTGGCTCAATAACAAGTGGCAGAATTTCTGACAACATGAAGAAGAGACATAGTACCCCTGAACATAGAATTCCACTCCAACTTCCGGGCTTACTATTGACTATGTGTGGATTGCTTGTTTTTGGATGGTGTGCTGATAAACACGTTCATGTTATCACTCTATTCGTTGGTACTTTCCTTACCGCTTTTGGTATGTCTTGGGTGTTTGTTATTTTGACAACATATCTCACTGAGTGTTTTAGAGCTCAATCTGCTTCTGGGGTCGCACTGGTTAATATGTTCAGAAACGCTGCTGCCGGAGTTAGTTCTCTGATCATTCATGTCTTGATCAAAAAGATGACAATCGGATGGACATTTACAGGGTTAGTACTATGTTTATTGATACCTGTCGCAAATGTCCTCATAATAATGTGGAAAGGTCAACAGTGGAGAACTGAACTACAAGAAAGACTGAATCGGAATCAATAATGAGTAAATAAAATGATATTATACTCTATTTTGGCCACTCGCTCATGTTCAGGTATGGATAAAAGAATCAATACTTCAGTGTAGATAACGTAGAGTACGACCCAGCAAGTATTGTGTCCTCTATCCAGACCAATCACGGGTAAAGACTACAAACATTATAAGAATGGAAAGGTTCTGAGGGGGTGGATGTACGTTTGTGTCGCATCAGGTCCTGTGTCTGCAATATCGAGGGAAATACGTTCCTACTGTACTTCAATCAGTCGCTCGTGCACCAGGAACCACATCGGAAGAAGAACAATGTCAGCATACAGGAAATGACTGTTTCTTAAGAATTGGGAAGTTGTCACTTCATGCGATATTCATATGTGCTTTACTTGAAAGCTGTATACACAACCGCAGAAAGCATCACTGCCCTCTGTGTGATGAGTGTTGGTGATTATTGCAACTATCGTAAATGGATTCTGCTGGTATGTCTGGCAATATATGGGATCCTAGCTACACCGTTTCCGGCGTTCAAAGGTGACCATTCTTTGAACCAGCTCATAGGACTCTCAATCCTATACTCACTTACCAACATATTCAATACTCTTTTTCAAATACTTGAGGCGTCTTTCCTACCAGACTTCATGAGAGCATATCAGGAGGAAGAAGATGATAATGAATTGCAAAATGACGAAGACAGTCAACAGCTCAATCACTCAAAGCAGGCTCTGAAGAATGCAATTTTCAAACAAGGATCAAAAGTCTCTTCATTGGGGCTAGTAATGGAAAATATATGTGGTATCATAGCATTGTTGGTTAGCATTATAGTCACATATACTCCAAGACGCTCAAAATTTGACGGTAATGATAGTTACTTAGATGCAGTAACAGTAGTTGGATGCCTAACATTCGTGATTGGAGTTGGATGCACACTTCACCTTCATTCAGACAAAAGTAACATTGGACCAAGTGGGTGAAGTGTGACAGAAAGAATGAGAAGGACATTTGAATTATTTAAACAGATAAGAAATTGCCATAACACCTTCTTATTTTGTTTGGCTTGGGTCATTTGGAATCTGAGTTTCTCAAGCTTCATGGCAGTGTTTATGTTATTATTCAGATCAACATTAGGGTTCGGCCCACCAGATAAAAAATATACCATTTACAGCTCGCTTTCTTGCACACTAGCAGGAATTGGATCGTTAGCATGGATGGGGGTATACTCACACTGTCAGATAGGGATGAAAACCTGGGGTTATATCTTCCTTTCAATTTCCTTATTCACACAATTTTGGGGATGTCTGGGTATCAACAGTCGTACTAGGATTGGTTTCAGGCATGGTTGGGAGTTTTGGCACTTTGAAGTACTCTATTCAACTTCATTATAAGCCTCGAGAGTCGTAAATAGGGTTTTGTACAGGGCCATACTGCCAGAAGGTGGTGAAGTTCAGTATTTTGAATTAGAGGTTGTTCTTGGAACGATGGTCAACTGGGGGTTTGATGTAGCTCTTATTCAGGACAGAACTGGTAGTGAAAGACACCCATTCCTGCTAACCCTATTTCTAGTTCTCACAAGCATCTCGCTTTATTCACTGGTGGACATTGACAAAGGAATGGATGCCAGTAAAGGTGTGGATAACTGACAGATGTATGCACGTGACTTACACGTGAGTCCGTGCCCTTACCGAAGTTCTCGATTTCGAAAATAACAAAACTGAACAGCGAATTCTAAACAGAATCGAGAAAGGATCAAAACAAACATCAATACAGCTGTCAAGAAGGCTATATCTTGGTTCAATCTGGGTTACATTCTGTTGAATTTCTAGAGAGATGAAGCTCGACGCTAAAGTACGTACAGATCACGAAGTTTTGGGTCCAGGTGCTAGACTACTCACCTATTTCATTTTAACTCGAGAAACTAACACATCCTGATTATAGAAACTATTCAGTTCACGTTCCGATCGTGTTAAAGGCATTGATTTCCATCCAACTGAACCATGGGTCTTAACAACATTGTATTCAGGTATGTTTGTCATTTTTGATATGTTTTGATTGTCTCTGTTCATGGAACTAACATTATTAGGTCGTGTTGAAATCTGGTCCTATGAAACTGGCACTAAGATCAAATCTTTTGATGTTGCTCAAGTTCCAGTCCGTGCAGGTCGTTTTATTGCTCGTAAGAACTGGATCGTTGTCGGTTCTGATGATTTCCAAATTAGAATCTATAACTATAACACTGGTGAGAAAGTTCATCAAATTCCTGATGCTCATCCAGATTACATCCGTTCTATCATTGTTCATCCGACTCGTCCATATTTTTTGACTTCATCTGATGATATGACTATCAAACTATGGAATTGGGAGGAAAGTTGGAGATTGGCCCAAACTTTTGAGGGTCATCAACATTATGTTATGTCATTGGCTTTCAATCCAAAAGATCCAAACACTTTTGCATCTGCATCTCTAGATCATACTATCAAAATTTGGTCCTTAGGTAGTCCAACTCCAAACTTTACCATAACAGCACATGACCAAAAAGGTGTCAATTACGTTAGTTATTACCCACAATCGGATAAACCCTATATGATTACTGCTTCAGATGATCGCACAATCAAAGTTTGGGATTATCAGACGAAATCTTTGGTTGCTGTTCTAGAGGGACACACAGCAAATGTTTCATTTGCCATCTTCCACCCTGATTTACCAATCATTATCTCAGGCTCTGAAGATGCCACTATCAAAATCTGGAGTTCCAGTACCTATAAATTAGAAAAGACCCTAAATTATGGTTTAGAAAGAGCTTGGTGTATTTCTGCCGTCACTGCCTCCAATTCAGTTGCCATTGGGTACGATGCTGGTTTCACTGTTATTCAATTAGGTAATGACGACCCAAGATTATCCATGGATCCAGTTGGTAAGTTGATTTGGGCCAAGAATAACGAAGCTTACAGTTCTATCATTAAAGGATCTGAAAATGCCGAAGATGGTGAAATTCTCCCTCTCTCCTCAAAGGACTTGGGTGCCATTGAGATTTTTCCAACATCATTACAACACTCTCCAAATGGGAGATTTGTCACTGTCACTGGTGATGGTGAATATATTATCTATACCGCTTTAGCCTGGAGGAACAAAAGTTATGGCTCAGCTGTCGATTTTGTTTGGTCCACTGACTCCAACATTTTTGCCATTAGAGACTCCCGAGATGAGATCATCATCCATAAAAACTTTAAACCGCTGCCTAACGCAGAGGTCGATTTCCCATATGTTGTCGACAGATTGTTTGGTGGTGCTTTATTAGGTATTAAGAGTGCCGATTTCGTTAGTTTTTTTGACTGGGAAACTGGTAAGCTTGTCAGAACCGTTAATGTTGAAGCTAATGATGTTGTTTGGTCAGACTCTGGTGAATTAGTATTGATCAGCTCAGCGGACGCATCATTCGTTCTTAAATTTGAGAGAGAACTATTCACAGAAGCTTTGGAGCAAGGAACTTTGAACGCCGAAGATGGTATTGAGGAAAGTTTCGATCTTCTGTTCGATATTAGTGAAAACATTCTCTCGGGTAAATGGGTTGGTGACGTTTTTATCTTCACAACTTCCTCAAACAGATTAAATTACCTTGTCGGTGACAAAGTTTACAACATTGCTCATTTTGATAAAACTAATTACGTCTTAGGTTATCTGGCTCGTGACAACAGAGTCTATGTCTCAGATAAAGATATCAACATCACCAGTTATCATATTTCACTTTCAGTCTTGGAATATCAAACTCTTGTACTAAGAGGTGAAATTGAACAGGCCAACCAAGAGTACCTCGCAGGATTTGAAGAAAGTGATCTACTGAAGATTGCCAGATTTTTGGAAGCTCAAGAATACTACGAAGAAGCTCTGAATATCACTCCAGATCCTGAACAGAAATTCGAAATAGCTGTCAAAGTTAAGAATTTTGATATTGTCCATCAAGTTGCCTTATCTGAAAATACTGAACATAAATGGAGAGCTCTTGGTGATCTAGCTCTATCCTCATTCAAATATAAACTAGCGATCGAAGCTTTCGAGAAATCAAATGATTTGGAGAGTTTGTTACTACTATACACTTCTTTCAATCAAAAGAGTAAGCTAGATCAATTAGCAACCTTGGCCAAAGAAAAGGGGAAATTCAATGTTGCATTCAATGCATACTGGACCAACGGTGATATTGCAAGTGCTGTTGAGTTATTGGACTTGAGTGGAAGATCTGTCGAAGCATCCTTCTTGGCTCTTACATATGGTGCTGATTCAACAAAATCAATCGAAAGCTGGAAAGCAACATTGACCAAACTAAACAAAGAAAATATCGCTGAAAGAATTAGTATTCCAGGCGTTGACGCTGGTTTCCCAATCAAACAGCAAGATTTAGTTGATTTAGATGATGATGTACCAGTTGTGGCAGCAGCAAAACCAGTTGAAGCCGAGGCAGAAGGGGAAGATGAAGAGGAGATTGATGACCCAGATGCTACTGAGGATCAAGAAGCTGAAGAAGATCAAGAAGCTGAAGAAGACAAATAAGGAGAAGCGTGGATAGGATAGGGACTAAACTCTTGTATGTTAAACCCAGTCCTCATTAATACAAGAATTGTGGATTTTGTTTAGGGATGAGAGCGTAGATCTTGGACCTGCCAGGGGACCAGTTATTCGAATACATGGATGTTCAAGATCATATCACAAATCATCATTAACTGAATACCTGAATTTTATCGATATTCTTTCTTTTCTGAAGTGCAATGAAATAGCACTCTTTAGATTCTGGTCTACTTGCGTCAGGTTTATCTCGAATTACTTTCTTAAAGACTTTTTTCAGTCTATTCTCTAGTCCCTTGTCTTCTTTTCCTGTGTAGAATTTACAAATGAAGGATCCATCAGGCTTCAAAAGATCAATTGCCAGGATTAATGCTGCATCACAGAGAGTCTAGATATTATGATGTTAGTAGAAATACCCGGAACTGGTCCAATTCAATAACTCACAATACTGGCAGAGTGATCCTTCACAATCAATCCAGAGGTATTAGCCATCCTAATATAAGCAGAATTAGTCGTGTTGTTCCAATAGGGTTCAGGTGGCTCAATGGGTTCATACATATCACTTATGACAACATCAATAGGGAACTCATATTGTGTACCTTTAACTGACGAGTCATCTGGTATCTCCACCTTCTCTTTGTACTCTGATTCTAGATAACTCGGTAAAGTTGGAAGATCATCTTCATTTTTAGCTTCATGTGAATCTAGGAAGAAACTCCTTATCATTTTATGAGTCCTCAGACTCAGTATGTTAGCTTGCATAGCTGATGCACCTTTCGGTGGGACTCCTGGAATGATATCAATCCCCAAAACTCGGCCATTGGGTTTCGTTCTTTCAACAGCTACTTGGGTCCAAGCACCAGGAGCGAAACCAAGATCAACAACAGACTGGCCAGATTTCAAGATCTTGAATTTATCATCCAATTGAATTAACTTATAAGCAGCTCTTGATTTGTATTCATTGAATCTAGCAGTTCTTGTATAGATATCGTTCTTTGCTCTGTTCAGCCATTTATTAGAACTTGCGGTCTTTTTCGAGGAATAACACCTCACAAGCTGTTGGGTAGGCCGTACAGACAATCTGAGTTTTAGTCCTATCATTAGTAATGTGGTGGGTAGCAGCAATTCTTTGGTGTTCTCCAGTTTGACACCAAAATTTAATGTGTTTCATGTGGTGATAACTTGGACGCGATTGTCGCGACTCTTTCCTAGCCCTAGTCACATGACTTATCCCCTGAGGCCCTATAATACTTGATCCGGGCCACATCTACACTCACACGTAGAAGCTAATGTAACCCTAAATAACGTTCACACGGAGTAAAATGTACGACTTAAAGACTGAGAGTGATAAACACATCCAACAGACAGTCGTACTCTAATCCAAGAGATATTATCGCTAACTACAGTGTTATTGACCACCTAAACAGTTTTAAGCATGTGACTGTTTCGACTTTGTCGCGAAACTTATTGGTGTTTGGATGGACTATTGTAATGCTGATGAAAAATTTGTGAAGGCCTGGGAAACTTTCCAACCAACTTATTTAAAGACTATCCATCGCAAACCTTATTTTAGGACCACCAAGTCATTGGAAGATAGATAACATAGAACAAAATGTCTAAAATCACTAACTCCCAAGTCAGGGAACATGTCAAAGACATCTTGGAATACTCTGCCACTACCAAAAAGAGAAACTTTTTGGAAACTGTTGAATTACAAGTTGGTTTGAAAAACTACGATCCTCAAAGAGATAAACGTTTCTCTGGTACTTTGAAATTACCTCAAGTTCCAAGACCAAACATGTCCATCTGTATCTTTGGTGATGCTTTCGATGTTGATCGTGCTAAATCATTAGGTGTTGATGCTATGTCTGTTGACGATTTGAAAAAATTGAACAAGAACAAGAAATTGATCAAAAAATTAGCCAAAAAATACAATGCTTTTGTTGCTTCTGATGTTTTGATTAAACAAGTTCCAAGATTATTAGGTCCTCAATTATCAAAAGCTGGTAAGTTCCCAACCCCAGTTTCCCATAATGATGACTTATACGCTAAAGTTAACGAAGTCAAATCTACCATCAAATTCCAATTGAAAAAAGTCTTATGTTTGGCTGTTGCTGTTGGTAACGTTGAAATGGAAGAAGATGTCTTAGTCAACCAAATTTTAATGTCTGTTAACTTTTTAGTTTCTTTATTGAAAAAGAACTGGCAAAATGTTGGTTCTTTAGTTATCAAATCTTCTATGGGTCCATCTCACAGATTATATTAAACTTTTTAGTCAGAAGTTTACATTGATAACTAAAAATCCTCAACATTGATGGATTGTTTAATGTTTATTCTAATATGAGTGTTATTTAGTTTGTCTAAAATCGTTGTAGAACAATTACACTTGGGCTTCCTGAGCTAACTCTCGAAAATAGGCTAAATTCGCGAAAACATAAGCGCTTAATATTTGGTTTCAATTTTGTAAAGCTTTCATACTTCTGGACATAAAGCAAGAAATATCCAAACAGCTCTTTAATTACATCTCATTACATTTTCAATCAACTTCAATCATCATAGACTCGTTCTCACTTATATCACCAAACTTCCAGCTGCATTTTCCGTCACCTTGTGATCTCTAAGCTAAATCAACTTATCACAACTGTCGGTTGGGATAAATCACACACAAACTATACAGAACCATTACTGACTCATGTCATATTAGATCCCACGAGCATGACGGAAGATATCCCTATTCTAAAGAAGTCAGCTCACACATTTGGGTTTGAGCTTCCACAGAAAGTTGTGTCGCCTCCGCCGTCTTGCCCCAGAATTTCAGATGTCGATGTTGATTCCTTATTTCAAAAAGATGAGATCAATCTTGATGAGATAGAGCCTTTAGTGGCATTAAGTATCCTCAGTATACTTGTCAATAGCTTGATTTGCACAACAGAATTGAATAGAGGAGGGAACTCCAACGATATGTCCCCTACTGAAAGTTCTATTGGTGATGACAACAACAACAACAACAATACCACGGCCACCATTGAAGATTCACCATTATCACCAAAGACGCGAAGATTCTCTGAACCTCAAATCCTAGAAGCAACCGTTGCCAAAGTTGCAGTAGCGGATACAAGTCAAGCGCCATTTAGTCAAAGCGAAGTTTTATCAAATGGGTTTGCGCTCAAGTCTGCCCCAGAGATCTCATTGACTCAATATCTGGAACGCATTAATCAATATTGTGGGTTCTCAACGGCGGTGTATTTGACTTCTGCAACGTACATTTACAGTATTGTTGTTGATAAGCCTTTAATTAAGCTGAGTGAACTGAATGTGCACCGGTTAGTCATTGCTGCATTGAGGATCAGTTGCAAGACTTTGGAGGACATCAACCATAAGCAACCATTCATATCTAAAATTGCTGGCATAAACTTGAGGGATCTACAATTCTTGGAAATATCCCTCTTGTTTTTGATTCAATTTGAGTGTCAAGTCGACTCAGCGATATTATTGTCTTTAGTTAAGAATGTGAAGGAGATATATTACAGGAAATAAGAGTGCATTTCAACGGCTTGCCTGCTCTCAGACTCACCCATTCGTCCTTGCTTATTTATTTGGTAGTCCTGTCTGATATGATTAAAAGAAAAGTTTATGATTTTATTATGTCTGAGTGTTGCTTTCTAAGAAATTTTGACGTTTGTGTCATTTTCTTTCAGGTGCTCAATGTGATTTTTTCCTGTTTTTAGGCTTCACCTATCAATATTTCCACAACCTCCCAGTCGGTTCATCAAAAGAGTGTTTATAAGATTTCTTGTTGTGCTTCTTATATCGTCATTTTCTCCCTATATCTGATCTAGGATCTTCTAGGTGATGTTGATCGCAAGACTGTTCATGATTGGAAGTTGGTTGTTGGCTTGGGTTGTTTCTACCTGGTATTCATCCGAACATAAGGTTTGTGATCCTCTTGGAAATCAGTGGACCCGCTTTACTGGCTTCAAGATACATAGGCAGTATGTTGTCAGGGATTTGAGGCCACCTATGTTACACTTTGTTTCTCTTTCACATTGTGAAAATGGCGAATTAACCGTTGAAAGGTTGTCAAGAACTGGAAGAGAGACTGATGTGCAGTGGGACAACCCCATTTGTCTTTTTCCGCCTGATGTTCTCAAGAAGTTGACTGAAGAGGAGAATGAAGTGAAGAAGAGAGATGTACAGTTTCCCAATTTTGAATCTGCCTTCAAGGCACCCCATTCGGTATCACCCATTCATAAAACCCTAAAGAAAAAAATCAAGGAAAAAACGATGGGTTCATTCAACGGGTTCCTACGAAAGATGTCATCCCACTTTAGCTTTATCGAATATGTTGATGACCCATTGGAGTTTGAGTTGGAGAATATCAGGACAATATCATATGAGAATCTTGCTGTACAGAATCTAGATGATTTGAGATGCTATAAACTTGCCAGAAGGAAAAAGTATGCTTTGAGAGAGTTGATGTTATATGCTCCTTATACATTTGTCGGTGGGATTTTTGAGTGTCGAATATCAGATGCTGATAAACAAGCATACTTGGACAGCTTGAAAGATCAGAGAGACTTTATGAAACCAATCAGCTTCTCTTGTGATCCCGATACATCCATTCCATTGTATCCTCTTTTGGCGGATGATATAAATAACCAATGGATAGAGAGAAAGAAAGGTCTGATGTTTTCTCAGAGGATTCCATATCTATACTCTCCGGGTTCTCTAGACTTCAGATTCGGTAAACCTGCTCAGGTTGTTGGCTTGAAAAGTTCAAGGGCGATTTTTAAAGATCATAAGGATAAGAAGTCCAGTGATAAGTGGTCATTTGATAGTTGGTTTGAGGAGTTGGAGGTGAACGAGAATTATACTTATAGTCCAGGAGATATCAATGTCATTACGCAGACTGTTACAACTACTGCCAATTTGATGAAGCAATATCTCGATATCAATCGCAAGTATCTACCATGGGAATGGGACTCGTCAGAACTCACTGGAAACAAAGATTCTCTCACATATTTGGATCACAAAGTTTCTTCAATGATGTCGAAAGTGAAAAATGCCAACTCAACGGCCTTCTTTGTGAAGTCGGTGCAGGATCATTGGGACTCTATCAAACTAACACCTGAAGTCTTCCACTATAATATATCAGTGCTGGCTTGATACAATTTTGGATACAGTTTTAATGAAAGTCAACGATCTTCGAAGTACTGAATGTATCTGTAATGTTAGCATCCTTCAACTAATAGTACAAACCAAAAGATTGGTTACTATTTTAACTAGAATTGTACCAATGAATATGGCGGCCTCTTAAAATATCAGTTTAGATATTTCTCGAATAATATTGAGGTTCTCATGGTGCCTATAAGGCCCCATATTGTATGTGGTAACTGGTGTCTGCGCTTTTTAATCGTCTTATGGGAACTGCACTGATGTTGAAAACAAAGTACTATATTTGGATCATTCTAAACCCTATTGGTATGCTGAACGATGTAACCCTATTGGTATGCTGAACGATGTAAGGTACTCACATTAGATAACTTGGATCGAGGGTAGCTGTACATCGATACTGGGGTCATGGTATATGAATATTGATTATTGAGCCGGAAGTAACTCATGTAACATTGATTATGTTATCATAACTAATTAATTACCAGATATTATGTAAGTACCGCTAGTACGTTGTTTGATCTTCTTGAAGCTCAGTATATCTTCAACCCCAAGGTTCAATATCATTTGCCGGTCAAATTACAAAGCCACCAGGGACAGCTATAAGAGTTTGACAACCATCAGATCAATACCCAGTATCGAATTTCAAAGCCATCAAAAGGCTAAAGCTCAGGGTTCAAGGCCAAAAGCCTAGAGGTAAACAACGGTGAAGGGTCGCAAAAGGTAAACAAACACAAATTTTGAAATTACGGGATTCGGTAAAAATCAAAATAGGCGAGATAAGTATTTGGCGAAAAAATTGGCAAGAGTACCGCGAAATAGCAAAAAAAAAACTGTTTACGTTATTGCCTAATGTGGTAATCATCGAGTAAATTTCACGACTTTCATCATGCGAGTGATTTACGCCAATTTCAGTTTGACTGTCACCTAATAAGGAAATTGAACACTTCCGTTTTTGTAAACAATGCACATCCCAATTCAGCGATTACGTAACTGTAACTGACACCAATTGTTTATTATGATAAGTTGAGGTATTGAGTAGAAACTTTCAAGTATGGTATACAATACTAACCCATATAATTCAATTATTAAATCAACTACAACTCAAATCCATGGCAATATTCTTTTTTTTGCTATTAGAAACTTTGACACTTTTTTTTCGATGTTATTCTTTTGCTGTTGGAATATGCAACATATCGACATGGTCCGGCCACTCTCCGCGAAAAGGGCCACCCAAGTCCCATCTTAACCAGCCAGAATTTCTAGCAAAAAAACCGGTATAAAACAAACTTGTCTGCTCTTTTTCCTTGAACTCCTTAATTTTTTTAGGATCTCCTTGTAATTTGCTGTTAATCAATTTCAAAACTTATCAATTACAACATTATTTATACATAACAATGGGTTTCACAAGTGCTTTAGATCTATCTTTAAGAGGTATCAACTTTGTCTTTCTGATTGTTGTTTTGGGTTTGACCGGTTCATTAATCCATGGTCAAGACGATTCTAGTGCCAGAGTCAACTTTGCCCTTTTCACTGCTGTTTTTGGTATTGTTACCTCTTCACTTTATGGTGTCCTAGCTTACTTCATTGAATTCTTGGCTTGGCCAGTAATTTTGGCTACTTTGGACATTTTGAACATTATCTTTACCATTGCTGCCGCTGCTGCCTTGGCCACTGGTACCAGAGTCCATTCTTGTACCAACCAAGATTACTTGGACAAGAATGCTATTGCTGAAGGTTCAACTGACAGATGTAGAAAAGCTCAAGCTTCTGTTGCCTTCTTGTTCTTTTCATTTGTCGTCTTTGTCATCTCTGGTGGTGTTTCATTCGTCTCATTAGTAAGAGGTGGTGCTTTCGGTGCTAGAAAATCAAGCTCAAAAGCTGGTGTTCCAACTATTGCTCAAGCTTAGATTTGCTAAGAAACAATCATAATAAAGGTTTTACAACAAACTTTCCTCCCAAATTCATGATAAGATGAGATGAAAATATCCACAAGAAAATACCCTTTTTTTTTATTTCAATCTTCTTTTTTTATCACTATTTACTCCTCAAGCTCCCATTCATTCCACCTACTTTTTATCCTTTCTTCCTCTTCTCAAAACGTTTTACTCTTTACATTCAACTTTATTCAATTGATCAAGAAAAAATTCTACAAAGGTGCATTGATAAAATTCTATTCCTAAATCGAAGTTTTTTCTTGCAAAGACATCTTATTCCATCTCATGTATGGTCAGTTGCGTGACTGTGTGTGTTTACTGCTTAATATTTCCTTTTCATGTGTTTTTACCATATTCCTTCTGTTATATTTTTTTTGTTTAACCAATTGAACCCATTCTTTCTCTCTTGAACGTGTCTACACTTGATGATTATCTAGTCAATTGAAGTGTATAGATCAAGAAGAAAGGCCATTCATTAATTTCTAATCTACTGAAAAGTTAAAGAACAAGCTTGTATTGTATGTAGCTTTGTTTACTAATTGTCTGTCCCACCCATAATCAGGAAAAAAAATGACGAAATTTTGGCAGCAACCGTCGGACCGTCAGAAAAAAAAGGAAGAAGTGAAATTGCCTCATTGACAAAAATCCATATTTCCATTTGGGGACCTTTTATTTCTAAAAAGAGCAATTCCGCTCAAAACGGAAATAAGTGAGATGCTTTTTTTTTTGCTTAGGTAATCTGCGAAAGGCGCAACTCTCTTGCACTACATAAACGAAATTGCGAAAGCTCAAGTAACTAAATAAGTTGATTATTAAACTAATTGGAATGATAGAGCGGACAAGTTTGTGCTTCATTCAATTCTGAGTTTTAGAATCACTATCGGTTGTTGTTTTGAAATTAAAGCATGGTTTGGATGATACCTAAAATTTGGTCTGTGGATGTCATCAACTCAATCAATTAAGTTCAAGACCACTTACTAATTATTTCATACTCATGATTACGTCTCCATTTATTTATTCCAACAGCTACTAAGTAGACATGAAGTAACGAGCTCAAATCGAGTAAACAGCTTGACTTGTCCAAGGGGTTGATTGTTGGTTGACCAAAACGTGTTCTGCTCATACACGCATTAGGAACTCGTGAAATTTTATACATCATTCAATCGTTGTTCCAAGAATCAAGAAGGAGAATAAGAGATGTTCTGTTGGTAAATCGACTGTAGGAGCACTCTTAGAAGTCGATGAATAATATTATGAAGTCCTGTTTCAATCTGTTATGGTTTAAAATCCTTCTGAAGTAAGGTTCGAAACAGATTTCAGGTCAACGTGCAAGCTATCTAGAGATCATTGAGACTCCTTGAAAAACAGTCTGATAGCTATCAATGATAAACCTGATTCATCAAAAAAGAATAAACCGACTTCAATTGTGATAGCTTATCATCAATTGCCCAATATGACATCTCAATATTCCACGTTGCATCACTATTTTGATAATTTTTAGTTTGTTTAGAGTGATGTCTGTTTTGCCAAAACCAATTTGAGAACTTAGCCAAACAAGCTCATGATCAGGATTTTCAGAGGTTGTAAAGCTCATAATCATAACATTCTGGAATCAAAAACACTGGAGTTATCTGATCATTGGATTAGCTTCTGGACATAAATATAGAACAAGCCAAAAACTACATGTTGTTACTTGGAGCTCATTGAGACTTAGCTCTATTGCTCATTATACCGAAACTACTACCCACTTACCCAGTACTCAGATATGGCATCTTGAATGTGTTGGAAACGCTTACTGTTTCGAAGCACCGCCGATTGGCCATGATGCATTGTAGATCAGATCTTGCTTCGGTATGCCTCATCTGACATATAATTATAACGAAAGGTAGACACCACTACCACTCACCAGCTCCTGGTAGACTTATAATATTATCTGCTACTTTAGCTTATATTTATTTAGTATGGTTTCTTGATTAAACATGATGTATATATTCAGGTGCCTAAATGATTAACAATTAGGATTTAATACTAAAAAATAAAACAAATGTGATGAAACAAACAAACAATTAAGATAGCATAGTAGAACAAGCAAAAGACAAGCACAAAATACTGATACTGATGGGCTTCTTTTTTCTCTTCAAATACAATAAAGCACAACAAGATGTGTTCATGATGATCAACATCATGATATTAAGAGGATGTAGACTAGGAACAACACAACAATTTTGAGAAAAATCCTTTTCTGGTTATAATTGAACCATCATCTCCAATTTGTTGATTAATGTTTTGATTTCTATTATCAGTCAATGTGTTATTGGAATTAACCTTCTCTCTTATTGGAGCTGGTTGTTTGTTTTGGAATTGTTGTTGGTTAAGTGCATTACTTGTTGAATTCAAAGGTGGTTGAGATAATCCATTTGAAAACTGTTTGGTAGTTTCTTGATTATGTTGTTGTTGATTGGATGGTTGATTTGACTGATATGCTTGTTGAGGTTGTTGTAATGCTTGAGAATGAGATTGTGTTTGTGGTTGTTGAATTTGTTGTTGAAGATGTCTATTTCTTCTCTGTTGATTATGACGTTGATGACGTTCTTTTTCATTCGGTGGAGTTGGATGACCATAACCGTGCAAATTTGGTTTCTTATTGATCGTTAAATCCCAACCTTTACCTCCATTCAACTTCATCCAATCATATTTGGTAACTTCAACACCACTACCACCTATATCATCCAATGCAGATAGTAACAAATTTCTATAACCTTCATAATTGGGGGTCTCTTCAAAAGCTAAATTTCTAACAGCCTCTAAATATTGAGCAAATTGTGGTGGGAATCCACTACACAAATCCATCACATTTGTTGATCTTTTCTTTTCACCAATTTTTTCATATTTTTGCTTATTAGTTGGTGCTTTAAGACCTTGCCATGGTAATTGACCTCTCAAGAAGTAAAAGAAAACATGACCAAGAGCTTCTAAATCATCTCTTCTTGATTGTTCTCTTCCTAAATGTGTGTTGATTGACATATATCTTGCAGTACCACTCAATGATTTCTTTTCTCTGTATGGAATATGCTGCTTAGTTCTTGGATCTCTATATTGTTTAGCCATACCAAAATCAACCAAATGTATTTGATTCTCATCAGGTTGACCTGGTCTACCAATTAAGAAATTATCAGGTTTGATATCTCTATATATCAAATCATGAGAATGTAGAGTTTCAATCAAACTAATCATTTGAACAGCAACCTGAACAGTAGTACGAACACTGAAACGACGACCACACCAATCAAATAAATCTTCTAATGATGGACCTAATAGATCAATCACAAGGATATTATGTAACCCTTCTTGACCAAAATAATAAGCACTTGGGATACCAAAAGATCCATTCAAATGTTTATAAGTTCTATATTCATCTCTCAATTGGGGAGCCTCAGTTTTTCTTGGTTCAAATTTGATTGCAACTGGTAATTGATTGATCATATTCGTACCTTCAAAAATGACCCCAAATGAACCTTCACCGATTTTCTTGCCAATCTTGTAATGTAACCCAACAATGGTTGAGTTTGAGTTTGAGCCAGATGATGAATGATGACTATTGTTGTTGGTGGTGTTATTAGTTTGTTGTTGAAGTTGTAGCTGTTGCTGTTGCTGGGTGTTTGTGATGTTATTGATGGCGGCAGAAGAGGCAGCAACAGCCGCAGCAGAGGCTGACACGCTGTTGTTGTTTAGACGTCCACTCATTATTCTGAAGTGTATAGATATCTCTTTTGAGGAATGCAAAATGTTAATAGCTTATGATGGTTATATCGCAAGAGATCAAAAACCAGAAAAAAAAACACAAAAAACACAAAAAACAGGGAAATGCAAGAAGAAAAGTGATACCTTCTGAATGATGTTGTTTGAGGAGAGCAGATGATAGTAATGTCAGGGTGAGTTGTTGTTCCAAGAGCAGAATTCAACCACGATTTTTTTTTTTTATTTAATCCAGTCAGTTGATGGTCTAATACACAATAAGATCAGCCTTGATAATCAACAAATTAAATCTGATAGAAACTTGGATCTGAATGTGACTAATAGGCGTGTGTGGCTGTGTGGTTTTAACGCAATTGAGATGCAGAAGAAGTCAATACAACAAAAAACACCAATGATTTCGAGCAGACACAGTTTTCTCAGATCAAGGAGGGAAGAAGGAAGGGTCTAAATCTATTCCGATATGACACAGGGCGTTATAAAGAACCGCAGTTGAAAAAGAAAATTGGCTAGTGGACAAAAGGCCACACACTCAGTTTAATATGGAAACCGAAAACTTCTCTCAAACTCCTAAAAGCAAAAGAAGAAGAATTGATGAGAACTGTTTTGATGTGTTTTCGTTTGTTTTCTGAAATTTTCGACGATTTTTCGCTTTTTTCACAATTTCTCAAAGGAATTTCTTTTTTCTAAGTCAGATCCATTACGTCAGATGTTACGTAAACACAATAAGTCATATATAGTACAAATCTTTTTATATTAGTCTATGGTCTCATTATTAGATCTCTGTTCCTCTCACCAAGTAAACAGTGTCTCCATCTTTCAATATGGAGCATCGTGCACCCGTGTTGATCTTCTCGTATTCATCACCTTCTTTCGCTTTGAATAGAAATAATTTTTGATTGTGGTCCGTAGTTTTGTTATTAACGTTCTTCAACGCAATAATCGTTGATATGCTATCAAGTGCCCTTCCTATAGGCCATGCTCGACTTATGTAGATTGGATGCTTCTCAATTTTATCGAATTTGCTTTCATCATCAATGATTTGAACCCAAATGTGAATTCTCTCACTCGATGCTACTTTGACATCACCTTTGGCATTTGATTTTAATTGGGATAGCTCAATTATCCTTTTTGTTGCATTTGATTTGGGTTGTTTCTTAGTCTTTGATGAGACTGCTAACTTGGATGATTCAAAGAATTTTTTGAGTTTGTATAATGCAGAAGTGTTTTTTGTTTGTTCAATCTTGGATTTGATAGTTACTGGGTTCGTTTCAGTTGTCTTTAATGAAATCTTGATGTTTTTTCTATTTGGGAACAAACTTGAAGAAGGAGGTAGGTGATCGGTTCTGATATCATCTCTCGAATCCTTCTTTATGGAACTTAGAGGCTTTTTGGAACAATTATGTACATCAGGTTTCCAATGTTGAGAACAAAAAGTCCCTTTACATGAACACTTGAATGGTAAAAAATCTAATTGACCACAGAATGAACAATGTTCACCTATATCCATGAGTTCTGTCGACATTGTGTGTAATGATGGTTTTTGAGGTTGTGTATGTATGATGTGAATGTGAGGATCTTGATTATTTATGAAAGGAAGTATGATTTGTAATGTAGTGGATGGAATGCTCCAGAATGATGATGATATGGATTTGCCACCAGGTACAAACAAGAGCTAATAACTTTTGTATGGATGGATGGACCTGATAGATGATATTTTGACAATGAAAAGGGAGTAATGACCCAACAGACAGATGATCACAGCACCGTTGAATGGAACTATAGTATAAATATTCAGTCAGTGTAATACAGTGTACTTGTGCAAAAATGGAACGAATTGATTACAGCTAACGTGCACTCCAGTCGAAAACCCTGAGAACTGATTATATAATCATTACACCGATATCTTGGTTAGCTAGCAGTGTATTTAACTATGCGGCTAAAACTAGGAAGTGGCAGTGCTAAGTCTTGTTATCTTCACTGTCTAATTCTAGTCTTACCCTTGAGCAGTCAATACAACTTATATTTACCAAGGAGATCCATATGATTACTTGCCCTGTCACCAATTAACGGGCCAACGTCGGCCAACGGTTTTTAACACCGATAGGCAATATAAGTGCGGTAATTTAAACGTCGAAGAATTTCATAGAACAAATTAAAGAATTATGCTGATTCAAAGATGACAAATGAATAAGAGAAAATTTGCGGACAGCGAAATTGAGCCTTACTATCAGGTCCTCAGTATCAGACTCAGAATTCAGAACGATTGCCCAGATGCCTTAATTCCAACTATTTCCCTTAAATCCAGCTTGCTGATGCACTTCTAAAGCAAGATGGATTTGCCCTGCTTATAGTAGGGAAAAGAAATTGGGCCGCAGATGCTCAAAGAATACGTAATAATTTTCCATCTTGCATTTGGCATCAAATGTTTTCACATATTGTAGCTTTGTATTACAAATAGATCTTCGACGCCATCAGCGTTCAATTTTAAATCATATATAAAGGAGGCAAACTCTGGTTTTTGAAAATCCTCTTAATCTTCTTAACTGTTTTTAAATTAGTCGTTACATAAATTATCATCAATATGTCCACTGTCCTATTAACTGGTGCCTCAGGTTTCATCGCTTTACACATCACTGATGTCCTACTTTCAAAAGGTTTCACTGTCATTGGAACCGTCAGAGCTCAATCAAAAGCTGATAAATTGATCAAACAATTCAAAGAAGTTCACCCAAATGGTAAATTATCTTATGAATTAGTCTCTGATGTTTCTAAACCTGGTGTGTTTGATGATATCTTCAACAAACATAAAGAAATCAAATATGTTTTGCATACTGCTTCTCCATTCTCATTCGGTTTAAACAAACCTTTAGAAGATGCTTATCTAAACCCAGCTGTTAACGGTACAAAGAACGTCTTAGTTGCTATTAAGGCTTTAGCTCCACAAGTTGAACATGTTGTTGTTACTTCTTCATTTGCTTCAATTGCTGATAGTTCAAAAATGGCTAGTAGAGATTTTTACCATACTGAAGAAACTTGGAATCCAATCGAATGGGAAAATGTCACTGAAGAAGTTGGTGCTTATTTCGCATCAAAGAAACTAGCAGAAAGAGCTGCTTGGGATTTTGTTAATAAAGAGACTCCAAATTTTACATTATCAACTGTCAATCCACCATACGTTTTTGGTAAACAATTTTTTGAAGATGCTTTAGTGAATCCATCATTAAACACTTCAGCCGATATTGTTAACCAATTACTAAACACCCCAGCTGATGATGTTTCTTTCCACGATAAACCAAGTGGTATTGCTGTTGATGTTCGTGATGTTGCAAACTTACACGTGTTCTCAGTTGAACACCCATCAAAAGTTGCTGGTAAGAGATTATTCCCATCTGCTGGTGGTTTCATTGGTCAAACAATTCTAAATATCCTACACAAAAATTTCCCACAATTAGAAGGTAAAGTTGGTAAAGGTAAACCAGAAGGAACTAAAGAATATGAAGATGCTTACTTGCCATTAGCTGATACTTCAAAAACTTTGGCTTTAGTTGGATACAAAGAATGGATTTCTTTGGAATCAACCATTGTCGAATCTGCTAAACAAATCTTGGATTACAGAAAGAAAAACAACGTTTAAGTTATATAATTTTTATAGAGCAATAGATTCAATAAAGTAATAGAAATAGAAGCTTACACTTGTAGTTGATATTAGTGTTGAGTTTATTGCAGGTTTTGTGATAAATTACGCTTTTGTCCTGGATGATATGTACTCACCCAACTTAATTCTTTTAGCTGGTGGTTTTGAAGTTGTTGTGGCGGTATTCGTTTGTTCATCATGATCATTGGCTGTTGGGGTACTGGGCACTAAATTTCTCAACACAGGTGATGGGGAAACAGAGGAAGAAGATGAAGGAGAAGGTGATAATGATGTTGGTTTCTTCTTGGTTGAAGATATTGGTCTTTTCGTTATGAAGATTGATACTTGTTTTTGCTTTGATGGAGATGTTGATTTCCCAACTTTAACATTTATGGGCTTCGAGATTGATGCAGAAGTTGAACCTTGAGGGGTTGAAGATGAAATCGATGTATTGTTTTGTGTTGATGGTAATGGTTCATGTATGACCCTATTTGAAGTTAAATGCAGTGGGTTTTTGAAATGATCTTTATGTTTCATAGCTTCAATCTGTGCTTTTTGGAATAATTTCGAACGACTTTCTTTTGCCTTCAACATTGAAGATCTTGGTGATCGAATAAATGGAACAGGAATGATTTCATCTAATTGAACAACTTTATTCTTTGCTTTTGACCTTTCAATATTTTGAACTCGTTGTCTCAAATTCTGTATAGCTAATTCCTCTTTCTTAAGAATATCATCCTGATACTTCAAAAACAACAACTTTGAAGGTAATCGAAACTTCTTAGAATTCCCAACTTCTTTGATATTGATATAATCATTCAAGTTTATATCACTATAATCAAATCCCAATGATTCCAACTGTTGTTTGAAAAATTCCAGAATCTTTGATGAATTTGTAGTATACCGTTCATGAATATCCTGGGGAAACTGTCTCTGTATCAAATTAAACCAAATTTCTTCATCGTCAAGGATCAATTTTGGATTATATTTCTCTAGATTCATTAACTGTTGTGCTGTAAACTTCAACAGAATCTTCTTGATCAATGAATATCTAATATCACCAAGATCCCTCAATTGTAAATAATTTTTGATCAATACCTGTTCACATATCTGACTTAAGGGAAGTACACCAAGTGCCATCTTAAATACTAATAGACTGCTGTTTCTGCCTCGTTGTCAATGATGACTTCTGTGCGTTTTGTGAAATTGTGAAAGTGAATAGTTTGAGCATGAACGATGTAGCACACACAGAAGTACTTTAATGACTGGTACCTTTCTTCGAAGAGAAGTAACTTGCTAATTGGCAGGTGAAGAACTAAAAGAACTTTTAACTGAAGCGTGTGTTTACCAGTTTATGCTTCGGTAGTAATCTAGTCACGTGTGTAGTCACCTGATCATACTAAAAAAAAGAGGCACGTGATGAAGTTGTAGAATTCCGATGGAAATTCAAAGCGGATTGCCAGTTCCGAGCGCAAACTGAAGTTACATAATCAGCAAGCTTTCAGATTGTTTCTACCTTCCGGATTGGGCTGTTATCAACTTTTCTTTTTTCAGGGCAAGCTTTGGTGCCATCCATGTTTTCGCACCTTCTTTGTGTGACAGACGTTGTGAGTTGTGAGCTGTGACTTGTTGTTGATAAACAATCAATCACCACAGTCCATAGTCAGCCACATCTGAGTTTTTCACACTTTTATTTTCTGAATACCTTGTTCGACATCGGTTCAACGTCTCATATCAATTGATGACCAGGCGGATATTATTCTCGATCAATATCAATATCAATTCCAGATCATCGACACTATTTTATAAGTTGAGAGACGTTAAGAGGGCTAAGAAATCTGCAGCTTGGAATTACTAATTGGAAGATCAATATTTCATAAATCCGGGCTCTGTCTGCAAGCTGCTCAGTGCAGACGTACCAAGCTCCCATATTCTGATTCCCTGTATTTATGGTATTAATGCTAGCCAAGGAATCCTCCCTACAGTTATTTGGCACTCGCAGTGTGAAATATTGGTCGTATGATATTCCACTAAATATCAATAACTCTCCTGATGGATCTTTCTTTCATGTATACTTGACTACGTTATAATCTTAAAATTTGTATTGATCCAATATTACAAAATATTAATAAATATGGGCCCTTGAGATCAGACGACGTATATGGCTGACCTGGTAAGTACTGACACTCATTACTGGGAACACAGATGTGTACGGACGTATAGGTCATAACCGGTTGAATAGAATTATAGTGATAGTGATTGATGATCGAGCAGATAACTTCGTCATAGTAGTTCATGTCAGATTACATGGGATAATTGTGCGTTAATCATAGATATCGATAAAGACCTGCGGCAGCTCAGTCAGCTATAAGTGGTTGTTGTTGCTTTTGAAGCTAGCCAGGCACACCTTCGCGCACTTCAAGTTCTCCAGACGAAGCACCGCTGCTCACAGCTGCCAGGCGGCGTTGTTTCTACCTTCCTTATCGGTAATCTGCTATTGTAGACAGAATTACACACCGATTAAAATCAAACCGTTTATCACAATCCACAATAAGACGTTGACTGCATTATTTAATTAAGGAGATAAACAGCTAGCACGATGATTTATATATATTCAGCTAATATAACTGTATATTTTCTCATCGAGATTCCTCATTAGTTCTCATATATCTCATCGAGATTTCTTATTAGTCTTCATATATTGTAATTCAATTAACACTATTTGCTCATTGATCATAATAATAAACTTCAATTGCCAGACGTACATTGCTGATCTCATACAACAATATGGCACAAACTGAGAATCCAACGGATAGGCTCTATTCTGTTATTTCAGGTGGTATAAAATCAGCCAAATCAAATGATGTTTATCAAGTTCTTTCAAATGGGTTAAGATCCGTCACTTCTCATGCTTTCAATACTGATCAATTAGAAGCTACAAAATCACAAATCAGAGATGTTCACGAGCATACACAAGTTGATGCTACACTAATAAAAGATGATGATGAATTATTACGTGCACATGGTTACACTCCTGAATTATCAAGAAAATTCGGTAATACTTTCAGTATTGCTTTCAGTATCATGAGCCTGTTACCAAGTATTGCTAGTGTCTTGGGACAATGTTATACTGCCAATTCTGCTGTATGGGGGTGGTTTGTCAGTTCTGCCTTAATCTTTTGTATTGGGCTCTGTATGAGTGAATTGGCTTCTGCTATTCCAACCTCTGGTGGGTTATATTATTGGACTTATCATTATGCTCCAGATTGGTTAAGAGTTCCATTAAGTTTTGTTGTTGGGAATACAAACACTGTTGCTTTAACCGGTTGTTTATGTTCAATTGATTATGGGTTTGCCAAAGAATTGTTATCAATTGTGTACATTGCCAAAGACGGTGATTTTGAAATAACAAACGGTAAAATTTATGGTGTTTTTGCAGCTTGTGTTGTTTCTCATGTCATTACTGCTTGTGCTGCTTCAGGTGCTATTTCCAAACTACAGAACTTTAGTGTTTTCTGTAATATTTTTTTGGCATTATTTTTCATCATTGCTTTACCAATTGCTACTGATCATAAAAACTCTGGAAAATTCATCTTTGCTGAAACTATCAATTTAACTGATTGGACTGATGGTTGGTCTTGGGTTGTCAATGGTTTCATGCCTGCTATTTGGACCATTGGTGCCTTTGATTCTTGTGTTCATTGTTCAGAGGAAGTCAAAAACGCTAGTGTCCATGTCCCAATTGGTATCTTGGGTTCAATCGGTGCTTGTTGGGTCTTAGGTTTCGTTATCTTGATTGTTTGTTCATTATGTATTGATCCAACTTTAGTCAGTGTTGTAAACGCTAAATCAGGTCAACCAATGGCTCAATTGATTTACGATTCAATGGGTAAACAATGGACCATTGCATTTATGGTTTTGATTTGTTTTTGTCAATGGTTAATGGGTGCTTCTACCATCACTGCCACTTCAAGACAAATTTGGGCTTTTGCTAGAGACAATGGTTTAATCTTTTCCTCTTATATCAAAGTGGTCAACAAAAGATTAAAAGTTCCAATCAGAGCTATCTTCTTTGGCGGTGCTTTCGCTCTATTCATCGGTTTGCTTTGTTTGATTGGGTCTACAGCTGCCAATGCCTTGTTCACTTTATACATTTGTGGGAATTATTTTGCATGGGAGACACCAATCATGTTAAGAATTTACAGAGAGTTCTCAAGTGATCCAAAACTGAGATTCAAACCTGGTCCTTTCTATTTGGGTAAATTCAGTTTACCTATCAACATTTTAACTGCCTGTTTCACAAATTTCGTTATTATCATGGCAATGTTCCCCAGTAATAAAAAGGTTGATAAAGAAACAATGAATTATACTGTTGTCATTACAGTTGGAACTTGGATCCTATCAATTCTATACTTCTATTGTTATGCTCATAAGACTTATCAGGGTCCAAGAAGGACAGTCGAAGATGCTGATTTGGAAGAAAGTTCAGTTGAAGGTAAGAACATCGATCATATCATCAATGATGTAAGCTCGGAAAATGAAAAGTTTGCATCAGAGAACGAGAAATCAAGATAATCTCTTGAGCTTTCTCTTTCTACTCAAAACTTTCAAGGTATAATCTCTCCAAGAAATCATATCTCGCTGGTTTGATATTAGCTGTTTATAATATAGTTCGTTGTATATTGGTGTTTTTCCAACGCTTAGACTTAAAATAAAAATAATTTGGTTGTTAATAAAAGCAAAAAAACATATTAGAATGACGTAATTGTTGACAAAGCAGAAAGACGTTGATCCGCGAAATCGCGAAAAAAAAATTAAAAAAAATACGCGCGCGAATAATCTTCGCTCAGAGGCCGTCAAAAAAACGATTTTTATTTAATTATAGATCAGAGCTGAGAAAAAAAAAGGAATCACAACAAATAAAGAGGTGAATCTTCTCTTTTTTTACAGCAAAGCATCATTCACATCTCCTTGGTTTTTTCGTTGGAAACTAATATACCAGAAGATCAGGATGAAGGCCTCTATATCGTCGGTGCTTCTTTTGCTTTGCCATTTGGTTAGTAGCATTAGTGCAAGAGTTTTAAAAGCCTCCTCTTTGGTAACTTGTATGGAGAACTCTCAAGTCACTGCAACTTATTTTGATGTTGAGTTTAACCCTGATGATGGTGGGTTACGTTACACATTTGATTTTACGTCAGAGATCAACGATTATATCTATGCTGATATCAATGTCTATGCCTATGGGTTTGACATCATTCAAAAAACACTTGATATGTGTGATTTGGGTTGGAAACAATTTTGTCCTTTATATCCTGGGGTTGTTGAGGTTGATTCCATTGAATATATTTCTGATAAATATACCTCTATTATTCCAGGGATCACATATACTGTGCCAGATATTGATGCTTTTGTTAGAGTTAAAGTGTTAAATTCAAACGGTACAACTATTGCCTGTATGCAAGCATTTTTCACTAATGGTAAGACTGTTTCCCAAACTGGTGCTAAATGGGCCACTGCTGTTGTTGCAGGTTTAGGATTACTTTGTTCTGCTATTGCTTCTGCTTTTGGGAACTCAAATGCTGCTTCACATATTAGTGCCAATGCCGTCTCACTTTTCCTATATTTCCAGAGTGTGGTTATTGTCTCCATGCAACATGTTGATGAAGTCCCACCAATTGCTGCTGCTTGGTCAGAGAATCTAGCTTGGTCTATGGGATTGATTAGAGTAAAGTTCATGCAAAAGATCTTCAGATGGTACGTCCAATCAACTGGGGGTAGTCCATCCTTATATTTGACTTCAACCACTATCAACGTTTTGACCCAAAGATCTCTTGAATTTGCTACTACATTCATCGAAAAATCTGCTGAATTAATCAAAAGAGCTAGTCCAATTGTGTTGTATGGTAATTCAAATGTTTTGATCTTCCGTGGTATCAAAAGATTGGGATATCAAGCAAACATTGAACCAACTAGTATTGTCTGTACCGGTTTCACATTCTTTATTATTTGTGCTTACGTATTAGTCGGGTTGATTTTCATCTTCAAGTACTCCACAGAACTTTTTGTCAGAGCTGGTTGGTTAAAACAGGAGAAGTTTTCTGATTTTAGACAAAATTGGAGAAGTGTCTTGAAAGGTGCACTCTCAAGATATATTTACATTGGATTTACACAATTGGTCATTCTGTCATTATATGAGTTCTACATCCAAGATTCCGCTGCTGTTATTGTCTTGGCTGTTTTATTCTTACTTCTAGCTTTAGGTACATTAGGTTGGGCTGCTTTCAGAGTCATCACTTTTGCTAAGATGTCTATCAACCAGCATAAAAATCCTGCTGCAGCTCTTTATGGTAACCAAAGATTCTTGGATAAATATGGTTTCTTTTACACCATGTTTAACGCTAACAAATACTGGTGGGGAGTTGTTTTATTAACTCATACATTACTGAAGGCTTTCTTCATTGCATTGGCGCAGGACTCTGGTAAAACTCAAGCTTTGGCCTTCTGGTTCATTGATATGGCATATTTAGGAATACTGATCCACTATAAACCATACTTGAATACCCCTACAAATGTTTTGAATATCCTCATTCAACTAGTGACAACCATAAATTCATTTTTGTTCACGTTTTTTTCAAATGTCTTTGGTCAACCAGCTGCTGTTGGATCCATCATGGGTTGGGTTTTTTTCATTCTAAATGCAGCTTTCAGTTTGATCTTGTTGATTCTGATTTTGGTTTTCTGTGGGTATGTAATCTTTTCCAAGAACCCAGATGCAAGATTCAAACCTGCCAAGGATGATAGAAGATCTTTCCAAAGATTTAGTCATCATGGTGCCCAAAAACATCCAACTGCTGAACTAATGGCATTAGGATTAGCTGCTAAAGACCATAATGAAAATTGGGAGACTGAAATCCACAAACTCCAAGATATGAACAAATCATCAGATCTATCAAACAGTACGAACTCGAAAGATCACGCTGATGAAGAAACAACCGTTCCAGTGCTGAATAGTGAAAAGGAAACATTCAGGGGAAAGATTGTCAGAAAATTAACAACAGGAAAATCACTGAAAAGGAATAAGTCAAAATCAAAAGGTAAAAGACTACTATCAGAGGCAAGCGTTCAAGATGATGGATATGCTCCAAATGATTTCGATCATGATGCCAACGATAATGAATTTCGCGATGTTGAGGGTGTGAAGAGTCACCAAAAACAAGACTCCATGGCATCATTTAACCATGCTGTTGGGAAACT
This sequence comes from Wickerhamomyces sp. NRRL YB-2243, assembly GCA_030581995.1. Classification (NCBI taxonomy): domain Eukaryota; kingdom Fungi; phylum Ascomycota; class Saccharomycetes; order Phaffomycetales; family Wickerhamomycetaceae; genus Wickerhamomyces; species Wickerhamomyces sp. NRRL YB-2243. The sequence goes on from JAKTWL010000017.1 coordinate 239,626, forward strand.
CAATTACGGAGACGTCATGACGACGAATGATTTCATAGTGAGTGATCATAACCTTCACAGGGCATCTCAGACGTTTGATGAGGATCATGAGTACACTCGACTTTGATTGAGATGGGTTATATATTGGGGTTTCGGTTATGTATGATAGTGCTCTAACGATGAGCAAAAGTTTTGATATTATGAATCAGTAATACGGTTGGTTGTTGAATGTTCAATGACTTCAATCGTACTGTAGACACACCCGATGCAAATGGTTCAAACTCGTAAACTGTTGCATACCAATCGGAGCTGGATGGGGGGACGCATGATTATCAGATCCGAGGTATTGGCTGGATCTTTATTGAGAAAGGTGCGATTATCAACTTCCGGCATTATGCAGGAAACTCTTCGTCTATTTTGACATGGTGATCTCAGTTCTCAGTGCATTATAGTTGAAAAACTCTTCAATGTGCTCTTTGCGGCCCTCATTACCTATTTAAGAAACTTATGAAGATCATCAGTTCTTTTATTAATTATTATCAAAAAGACAGCACTGAAGTATAATATAGTTCCAATCTGACCAGAAACAGTAATTTTCGCGGGACAACTTCAACTGACCAGTCCATCTGTATAGCAGTGTTTCTTTTGTTGAATTTCACCATAACATTAGATATTGAGAGTTCACAGTACATCAAAATGGCGTCGGGACTGATTAATGATCTCCTTCAGAGTAACATTCAGAAGCTGGACGTTCTCTCAAATCAAATTTTGGACCAATTGGCTGAGTTACAAGCCAATCAATTGAATCTTGCTAATGGCATTAGTGATGATGAGAGTGATGACGAAGCTCAAGAAGTATCAAGCCTCATGCTTAATATCCAAGATAACTATGCCAAGATCAATCAACTGATGGATCAGATCAAGAATCCTACTGGCCAAAAATCTACAAACGAGAAGAAATTGAATCTCAGTCAACTATCAGGCATTCTGAAGTCTTATAAGGATGGTTCAATTATGGGTAAAATCGCAACCAGCACTTCAAATATCAATACCAGCGTCAGATCTCCATATCAGACAAAACAGTTTGAACTAGTATCAAATCTAGAAACTCTGACAATTCTATATTCATTCATTGCTCTTTATCAAATCTCACTATCAGAGGTTTTGACCTCAACGTTACCGCTAGTTGATGATTTATTCTATTGGGAGATTATATCTTCGTCAAACTGGAGATCCATACTATATGCTTTGCAAACATTACCAATCAGAACAACTGGTCTTGCTGTTAAAATTGTTAAGGAGTTGACCAATGCTGCTAGACCAAATGTTGAAGGTTTGAACGTTCAAGTTCCTTCTTATATCTTGACTAAATATCCTGAGTACTCAGACACTTACAAAAGATTTATTTACTATAAGGATCTGTTGATCAAGTCAATATATCACAACGTATTCACAAACAACCTGAAGGGGTTCTACAAGACATTGAATGGAAGAAATGCTGTTGGTCTCAGATCGCATTCAAAGCCTGTCTTCAAGAATTATTTTAGTATCATTATTGGTGCCCCATTCAAGTCTATTCAGGAAGAGCTGAGAGAAAGAACGGATTATATTCAAACCAAACAGAATACAAATGCTAAAATCTTGGGTTCCTTGATATCGAATATTCCAGATGTTGATAAACTTTACAACAATCCAAATCTCATAAATGAGGCATTGACGACTTTTAATTCAAATATTGGAATTGAGAATCAGTCACAGATCGGTAATGATGTTTACAAATCAGTTTACCAGACAGCAGTGACCTCAGTTCCAAATTTGCAAGGCTACCTTAGACTTTCAAAGTTGAAAACTTCAAAACCAACCTTTTTGACAAGGTACTGGCCGACAATCTTGTTGTTTGGTCTTTATGGGCCAAATGCAATCATTTCGATCATTTCAAACAAGGATGAGATCATCAAATTTGTCAAGGTAAATCTTGTTGATACAATCAAAGGTTTTTTCAAGAATTGGATTTTTAAACCTGTGAATAATATACTTTCCACTATTCGTCATGATGATAATTCAGAGATTTCAATAATGTCAAAACATGCTCTAGACTCAGACTTGGAATCATTGAAAAGGATGGTTATCGATTATACTTTAGAGAATGACCCAAACTTTAGAAATCTCTCAGGTGATCAACTGACTTCATTGAAGTTAGACTTGGAGAGACTAACTGCTACTGGCGATTTGACTCCATTAATGAAAGAATACGAATCTGAAATTAAACAACCACTCAAAAGTTTGATCTCTGGGAAACTAACTAGATCTCTACTGATCCAATTACAAAAGACTAAAGTTGATGGGGCAGTTGCAATCAATGGTATTGATAAATTATTGAAATCTCAAGAATTAGTATTTGGAATTGTTGCAGCTTCTCCAAGTTTGATCATCTTGGTATATCTATTCAAAGGGTTTCAATCCTACTTGAATAAAGGTTATATCACAAGAAGTGCAAGCGAGAAGAAGTTAATCGCTTCTAAAAACCTCAACAACATTGAGAGATTGTTGAACATAACACAAGAATCAATTGATAATGATGATGAATTGAACCATATATATGGTTTATTACTTTTGGAAATTTTCTCCTTGAGAAAAAGTGGGTTATATCTGATCCCGAAGAATCGTAAAGTTGAATGGACTAGAGATATGAATGACCTGAGCAATGGGACTCTGTCCATTTCTGTCAAACAGAATACAATCAACAGAATATATCACGTTTATGGAACATATTTCCTGTGAGTTCACTCAAACATCTGGATGCTTCACAGATACCTCGTTCTTCCCAACAGATAAAGAAAATACACATATGAAATGAATGACTTAAGATGTATAATTTATTCAAAAATACTAGCTTTAATTATAACGGTCTTTGAATCTCAATAGTAAAGACAACATATAGCCCAAAAGTAGTAAAGAAAAGAAAACCCCACACACATAATTTAAATTAAAATCATAGCTAAAATATTGAGTTCACAATATCTGAACCAATGGTAGCACCAGCACCAAAGATCGCAGCATTACCTAGTTTTGATGCGAAACGGCGACCAACACCATTATGATGGTGTCCTTCTTGAGGTTGTTGTTGTTGTACTTGCTGCGGTGGTTGTGGAATTACTTGCTGATATTGTTGAAATTGTGGTTGTGATTGTTGTGGTTGAAACTGTTGTGATTGCTGGAACTGTTGTGGTTGGATTTGTTGAACAGAATTATATGGAGGAGCTGCTGGATCCCTTTTTTCTGAAAGGTCAAGTATCTTCACATAGTTGGCTGGGAACATACCAGTTTTTGAACCGTTGATGCCTTTCCACCAATCAACAGTTGTACGTTCCACTAGTTTAACTTTATCACCAACATTCAACTCAAGATCTTCAGGTTGTTGTGGCTGATAGTTATACAAGACTTCAACATACTCTTGATTGATATTTTGAGCAGGTGGAGGACCTGGTGGTGGGGCCAATTTCTCATTTGAGACAATTGGGGTTGGAATAGGAGTGGAAGCATTGCTGAAATTGATTGGTGGAGTACCAGCTTGGTAACGATCCGGTAATTTGGAAAGAATCTGATTGTAAAAGTCCTCACTGATAACTTCGGAATCTCTCAAGAATTCCAGTTCCTATTTGGCATTAATTGTCAGTATAATGTGGTCAAGAACCATCAACATTTCGGTACGTACAGTTTTCAGAGTTGATAAAGAACGGTTGACCAAAGCAGCAGACATTATAGATATGGGAGATTAACAGTTTATATGGGTGGCAATAGCTCGATAGGATGAGATTGAGAAAACCACAAATGTGCCAAAAAAAAAGGGAATTTTGAGACCTTTTTCTAGGAAATTTACAGCTGAACATCGCCATCTTTTTTCAATTGTTGCTGAAATACCCCAATTAGTAAATTCACCCGTTTTGGAATTGTAGTAGTAGCAGTAGCAACGCTCATAACATACATACTTAACTTAAGGCTGAGTGGTGTCGAGGAGCTTCATTGATGTTTGTTTGTATCTATTCTCAAAAGATAGGGGACATCATTGAGTAGGATGTCACAACGTTGAAAAGTATTTGAAAAACTCCAGAGCAAAGAGGTATCCATGTGGACATGGCAAACAAACCTGCCTTATAAGAAGCAGCAGTTCTTTTTTCCAAGAGTTAGTAATTGGGATGAAACAACAACCATCATATGTTCAACAACACTCACATAAATCCAACAATCGTTCCAGAAATCATTGCCTGAACAGCTCCCATTGTCAGATAGGTAACTAATATCCAAACACCACCTCCAACGCGTCTATGAACAAAAGAAGCCCATATTCCTGCTGCCCCATAGAATCCAACAAAGAATATTAAGGTCCAAAACATAGTGAATCTCCATATATCATTGGCATAATAAAGATATGAGACCTGGTATTTTTCATCTCCCACAGGCCAATATAACGAGGGAAATGATGGGGTGGTGTATCCAACGGGGACATCTGTGATAGTAACGTAGGAACTATGAAAAGAAAGGAGGTTTGTCAGTCGGAGGCCACTATTTAGTTGGTGATGATTGATTCAATAAACATACTTTCCCATATTGTGAAGAGTTAGTTGAGATATTGGGCAGCTTTGGAAACGTTGTTTTCAATGAAGCAGCTAGTAACAGTTACTTCGGCGTTAAATAAGTAGCATTTTCTCTCTCATCAAACGGATTCGCGGGTTTAACACAAATGGCATGAGCTCTACCACTCTACACCTCATATAATTCTGCTGATGTCAATAATTTAGTATACAATTCTAGCTTCTAACTAGCCTCTATTCTTCCTCATCTTCATCTTTTTTGGTGACACCGGTTTCTGTCAACAGACTTTGAATTTCAGAAGGTTTCCATAGACGTTGAATGATTTGACCATCTTTACCTTTGGAAATGGTTGCAAACTCAATTTTATCACTACTCAAAGTTGAGGTGTCTGTTGTCTTTGATAAAACTTTCAATGCCAATTCACAGGCCTCTTTCAGTGTGATTTCACTCTTATAATCTTGTTTCAATAGTGTTTGAGCAGCACTGTTATTGGCACCGATACTTGTTGCCCTCCAACCAGAATAGTTACCAGATGGATTGGATGTGTATAGTTGAAAGTCATATCTATCATCATAACCAGCATATATGAAAGAAACACCAAATGGTCTCAACCCACCATGTTGTGTATACCCTTGTTTGATATCACATAGACGACGCACCAATAATTCAACAGGAATCTCTTCACTGTATTGTTTCAGGTAATTCTGTGCTGTCACTCTTGCATTATTGATCAAAATACCAGCATCTGCAGTCATACCTGCAACTGCAACGGCAACATTATCGTTCAATGAGTAGATTTTTTCTGCTGAGGAGTCTTGTTCAAGAAGTTTACTTGTCACTTTACGTTCAGCAGCCAAAACGATACCATCACTGGCTAGGATCCCAATGGCTGTACCTGCGTGTGAGATTGCCTCTAAAGCATACTCGACCTTCACCAACTGTTAGTAATCTAGTCAATTTATAATTATCTCAATTCTATCGGTCTTAATTTCCCAGACACCATATATACGCCACTTATAAGGAAACTCAATGACAAATCACCCAATTTGAACCAGGAAAAAAGTCACGATGACATAGAAAGGGGATGAACATACTTGATATAGACGACCTTCTGGTGAGAAGATTGTTGTTCTTCCGTCGTATCTTCTTGATCCCATTGTTGTTGTTGATTTCGAGGTTTCTAAGCTTTGGTGAGTGAAGTGCTTGATTTTTTGTTGATGTTTTCAAATCTGAAAAACCAAAAAAGAATTACCCTCTCAGATTTCTTACTAGTCTATAAAACTCCCATTCTTATCATATAGAATTTATGAGATGACTGGTGCTTCAAGGCTTCCAGAGAACTGGTCCCAACATGTCTCTCCCACTGGTGAGTGTCTTTCAATCGGTATCGAAATCCCTTTGGAAATCACTACTAACGAACATAGGACACTACTATTATTACAACTCAATAACAAAAGAATCAACCTATAAGAAACCAAAAGTGCTAGATCTTTTAAAAAATGAAAACAATAATCAAAAGAAGCAACCTGAATTTCCCATTTTTAAATATGAGTTACCGGGGACTGATTGGATTTTGGTCTTCACAAATCAAGGTAGTCATTTCTTTCATAATAGAATAACGAAAGAATCACATTGGCAAGTTGATGATCCAAAGTTGAAAGAGATCATTAATGGCCAGGATAAAAAGAACTTTTTGTTACTCATTGCTAAATCTAGAGGTTTGAAGTTAGATGATGATGTGGAGCAGGATTTAGAGAATACCAGACTACTACGGAAACCAATTATAGAACAAGAAGATGGTGGGAAAGTATCGACCCACTCTGAGGCAATTGTTGAAGAAGAACCTAACGAAAACGTTTTACAGGAGCTGAGAAATGTGGGTGTATCACTAGTTGGTGGTTATAGCTCAAGTGATGACGAATCTAGTGATGAGGAAGCGGTAGAAGAGGCCCAAAGCATGGTGATAGAAGAAAGCATAGAGAATGAAGAACAGAGGAATGAGACAAATAAAGACATGGAAAACACTGAAATTTCAAATTCTGAGCTTCCTGACAAGGAAAACTCATCATCAGAGGAAGAGAATGGTATTGACTTATCTGAACTAGATCAAATCTCATCCTCTGATGAAGAAACTACTACATCAGAACAATCAAGATTAAAATTCATTGAACTCCTGACATCCTCATCATTGAACATATATGGAACTTGGGAGATGGAATCTTTGAAAATCATGAGTGATCCCAGATTCTATGAGATTGAGACGAATAAAGAGAGAAAGGAACTTTTTGATGAATGGACAAAACTTGAGATTGAACGATCTGAGAAGAAAAAACAAGAGATTGAGATCATAGATGAAGATATCGTTAATGATGATCCTACCATAATAAAGTATTACAAGTTCATTAGTGATCCATTGGTGGTAAAGAAGAGGTTTTATTTTGAGTTCAAACAAGAATATAAAGACAAATTGACAAACTTTATGGATTTGAAAGATAAAGAAAGGGAGAAAATTTATAAGGAGTTTGTTTCACTAAGCTCACAATCTGAATCAATTCGGTTTAACATGTTCAAAGACTTCTTATTGACTTCTAAAATCTTCAAAAAGAACTTGACAAGGAGTGATGAATCCTCCAAAAACTATATAACTACACTCAAACCTGATAATTTACCAAGTGACATTGATCGCATCTACAAAATACTAAGAAGTATCGAAGATAAGTTGAACATTGTCGAGTCTATCAGGTTCAATGCCAAATATTGGATTGTGGAACCAGGTTTGAAAGTGCAGCTGATTCATGAAGTTTGTGCGAATCTTTTAGGTGTGGCTAAATAATGATAACCTACAGATACTTTTGACCAAGTAATTCTGATTTAGTTGATGTTATTTCATTCAACAACTATGAACCACCTAGCCTTTAACTATGTATTCAGGACAACTCACTTTTCTAATGGAACTTCATGTAATATTTTCTAGGGTGAATTCTTCTATCGTGATCCAATCTCATTCGATATTGTGATCCATGTATGAAAGTCCTGAAAAGCTTGCCTTTCACCACGATTTCTGAACTCATCAAACTGATTTTTATAATTCAAATAGAATTCAGAATCATACGTGTAAAAATGAAAAACAAAAACAAACAAGGAGTGAAATGAATAACGAAGAATGTTAACTGTTCCTGTCATCAGTTGGAAAAAAATGCAAAAATGATGGATATAATTATTATTGTGCGGTATGAAGTTTTTTATAGCCTCTTGGTATATCAATGGACCCAAATTTCAGCTTGAAAGTGAGTATTTACTACTTGTGCACCCATCAACCAAAATATTCTTAGGCGTACCATACCCAGTATCTTCCCAATTTGTGATATTTGCGTTATAGTAAGCTTTTTTATGACTTTGGATATAATCGTAGGTTGGATAGTCTTCTGGATCACATGAAACATTGATCTGGTCAGATGGTTGATAGATTCTAACATAATCAATTGACATAGTGACTGGGAATAAAAGAGATGGCCAATCAATATAGGCCCAATTGTTGGAGACACCTAAATTCAATACAATTGACATAGGTTCTTTTGAGATTCTTCTCCAACCAATGTTACCATTAGGATGTAAAGCAGTTGCATGTAATGTATAAGTCGGATCGTCACCAACAAACCAACGACAATAACCATCATCATCATCATTCAAATATTCAAACCCATATTTCTGAAAGTAATGACCATCGGTATCACCAAATTCATTCCATGATGTATTCAAGGTTGAAATTCCCGATATAGCTTGCTGGTATGGTCCACCAGCATAGGTATTCATGGAGGTCACACTCGTGTTATGAATCTCGAGAAAATCATAATCTGGCATATACCAAATATCAAACGGAGCAATTTGCATAGATTGGGACGCAAGCCCGACTTTTAGAGTTGTATCAGTAGAGCCTTCAAGAGCATCGATTTCGGTAGCACCTCTACCTGTACCTTGATTTGGATGGTCTTCCCCATCACAAGTACAGACGTTCAATCTTTGACCCAATAAATAACTAATACCATCGTTTGAAGACTGGTTAGCAGTGATACCAGCATCACAAGAATCGTAAGTATAAGGCCAAACACCATCAGTTGAAGCTAAATAACCAGGTCTACCCAAGTTACCCATAGTCCAAATACCGGGCCATAGCCCTGTGACATTACCATAGTTTGGTAACTTAGCAGAAACTTCAATGATACCTTGAGTGAAGCAAAATTTGTTCCATGACTGAAGCATACCTGATCTATAAAATAATTCATGATTTTTGAAAGCATCCATTCTCAATGTCAACGCACCTTCAGATGTAGTGGATGCATCTGGATCATACCATTCTAAATCTTTTGTAGCATCGTAATGCATGTCTGGAGCAGTCCAAAACTGATCATCACCATCATAAAAGGTACGTCCTTCAGCATTGAACTCGTCAGAGAATACCAACGTCCAGGTGTCGTTATCTTTGGAGGTTCTTGTTAAAGCATCAGTTGGTGTATCTGGATCGACTAACGACGTTCTGATGGCAGCTAATGTCGGATATTCATAGTACGTCAAGACTTCATAAACTTGATCCACAGCCTTTTCATAATCAGTAACCCCTGTATACGTCAATGCTGGTAGAACAACAAATAGAGCGATAGCACCTAAGAATAGAAATAGTAACCCAGCTAATCCACCAGCTGACCTTCTATCCATATTCTTCAAATCTAACTTGAATTTATGTTTTTCAGCATAAGCATCTGCAATTGGATCTGGGTTATGTAAATAATCATCTGCCTCTTTTTCGTCAATAGTCAAAGGAAAAGAAGAAGCAGGATACCCACCAAACGGACTGAAATCTGCATCCACAAGAAAAGGATTTGAGGAGGTCTCGGAGTTATTGGATGTTCCTGATATAATTGAGGACTTGTTATTGTGACCCACGAGGTTGGTTTTGGAGTTTAGGGATGTAGCCATGGATGCAACTCTTGAGCCACCAATGGAAGGATATCTATCATATTCTGGTGGAGAGTAAACATCATTTGTTATTGAGTTACTATTTTGAGCAACTCCTGATAGATTAGATGATGAGTATGAGTTGGTCATGTTGTGGTTCAGTGAGTTTGAAGAACGAGCAGCTGTTTGATTGTAATATCCACTATAGTCAATGAAAGGTTTTGATGGTTTTTTGGCTGTTAGGTTGGCTGTTGAATCTTCGCTGCTGCTATGCGAATCCTCGTATGAGTTCAGTTCATCTTGTATGAATGGGTTTCTTGGTTCGGAAGTATCAGAGTCTGTACTTGTGCTGTTATTGTTCACCACAGGCGAGCGATCTGTGAGGTTTCGTGTAGACATGATTTAGTATGAATGGTGAGCTTAATAATTTCTGAAGAAAATGGTGGATTCGTGATGCAAAAGCTGTTGTTGCTTGAAGGATCAAAAAAAGCAAATGACAACAAAAGGACGGAGAGACAACCACAGCAAACAGCTTGAAGTAGTGACTGTAGTATAAAGAAGGGCTGCGATATGTGCTGAGAAGTAACAGGAGATGACGAAAACTTCAGGTGATTTGAAAGGCACTGCAAGCTGAATCAATCAATCACTTTTTACAAATAAACCCACAAGTGTTTGAAACCAAAAAGAAAAATCAGTTATCAGTGGACGCAAAGCAGAAAAATACTGGGCGGTTGGTCTGTCTCTGTAGGTTTATGATAAATATCACCAAGTTTGATTTGTGGAACGCGTCCTTGATGAGTGTGAAGTTTTCTCAAAAGATCTTTTGGTGTTTACTTGTCCTTCAAAGGAAGAAGATTTTTTTGTTTTGAGATTGATTTAACCCATAACAAAAAAAAACTTTAGAGCGAAGCCCTGCAAAATCTCAGAAGCTCGAGATGTCCTCAAATGTCCCCAAATGTCCCGAGAAAAGATTCCTGCTTTTCTTTCTTTTTTGATGATAGGGTAACCAGCATAAGCGGCTACTATTGCCAATCCGGAAGTGAAACGACAGATCCAAGCGAGCAAAGAGGAGACAAATGGACAAAGAATCAGACAGCGTGTTTTCCTGTTTCTCCTTTTGTCTCTCTCAATCAAGAATTCCGTCATGGAGCAGCAGCGCGTCCGCTCCCACGCCGCAGCGTCTCAGCAGCTCAGCAGCTCAGCATCTCAACTCTCTTCATATTCATCTTCGTGTTCACAAGTGCTGAGAGCTCAATTGTGAGTTACAGTCAGTCCTCTAATTAAAAACTGCACAGTGCCACTGCCCACCCACATATAATCCGTTCTAGATGTAGAGAACGCAGCTGCTCATGAGGCAAAGTACAGCTCTATTAGTGATATATATCTCCTACTGGAAGTCATTTGGTGACGGTCATTAATTAATTGATTGATTACTAGGATTTTTGACAGGAGAGTCTTTAGTCTATACACTAGACATAGTACACTACAGTTGTACCCTTCCCTGCTAGATCGTGAGTGGGAATATATTATTCAGAATCGAGTCGTTGATGTAACCTGTAAGTTCTAAAGTTGTTGACCAGTGAAAGCCCGATACAAGAAATAATCAATCCGCAAACATTGTAAGCGAAGGCTCCAAGATTTGAAGTTTGAACTCTAAGCTGCAAACTCTGGAGCAGAAAACATACGCGTAACTTGATCTTAAGATTACGCGTAAATTCCATACCACAAGACCGATGTCGTTCATACCAAACTAAAACCTCCGAAATCTATATGTTATACTGTTCACCAATTGATCATAAGTTGATATTTTCATTCTCATCATTAATCATATCTCAGCCATCACGTTCTTGTGCATCTTGTTTGAACCTCTGCTGAATATAGATATGTTGTTCAGAAGCTGTGAATACAATTTTCAATTCTACCAATATGAGTCCAGTGACCTACATTTCTACATTTGACTGAGGTGAATTAGCTACTAGTTGTATTCATTGAGGTTTTCACAGTACTTGTACCCGTACCTAATCTGCCAACTACAATTCACAACTCGGCGGTTTCAGGTAATGCCGCCCAGTGTCGATCAGGAAAGATAAAGACTCATGAGCTAATGGTTTGCGCTTTACTTTGTGTCTAAAAGGCTGATTTTGCAGTATGGCTCAATCCATAGGAGCCATAAGGTGCAAAATTGGAAATGACAGGAAGAGAACAATCCTGGATGGAGATTGTTATACTGCTTGATTTGGTTCCATATAAGTGAAGCAAGATTCAGCGTTGAGACCCCATTCCGTTATTACTCTTTTGGGGAAGAACAATAGGATGCTAGTTAAGATTTAGCACCATCGATGTTTTGAGGCAACATCAATATTTCTTTCAGTGCGTGAGAGTTTCAAGGTTTTCTGCTTCCTGAGTCCATTGTTTTGTCCATTATAGGAATTAATCTGGTTCTATTATGAATCGTTTTACGGTTTCTGGTACTAGAGTTTGTGGATGAGCTTCAGATGTGAAAATTATATAAACAACCATCTCTGTCATATTCTTTTGTGGTTATTGTGCTGCTAATTCATCGTCCTCCTTTACACAGCTTCACACTCGTTACATCATGAAATTCCTCACTGCTACCTCTTTGTTATCACTTGTTGGTATACTGGGCACTGTTCAGGGTATGTTCAAGTTCGATAGTACTCACTATGGGTTTGCCATTAACTAATATTTGATAGCTCAATCTGTTTCAACTTCATGTGAATCCACTCCAGCTGCTGTTACCAATACCAATGTCAGAACTGCCAGCAATTCTCTTACTGTGATTCTAGCCACAACTCTCAGTGTCACAGAATACTACGATACCTGTAATGGAAACACCTTGTCAACCTCTTCTAGAGCTCAAACCACTCTAACTATTGATTGATAGTTTCATATTTGATTGGAGTATTGTTCCGTTCCATCAATCGTTCTTCATACTTTGTTCTGTCTGTCTTATTTAGTCGTGGCTCATTAGTCTATACCATGCACTCCTGTGTCGGTACATTTCTTTTCTGTTGTCGAATCTATAGTATAGTATCTTTTTGTATCACGTGTAGTATTGTTGGGTGTATTCAATCGAATCCACATCATCCCCAGTTCAAGTATATTACCGTCTGGATCTATCAATGTCACTTCTTGGTGTCATTTGTTGAGAATTGACAAACGTAATGCTCAACTATCAAGCAAACTTCCATTGGGCCACTACAATGCTGAAATATGAAACGTCATGAACTTGTACTAAAATATAATGCCTAAACTATGAAGAAAGTAACATAAAAGTGATAAATTAGCAGAAATGGGAAATAAGGCAAAAAGTGGAAGAAGAGGAATGCAAGACAATTGCAAAGAATGAAAAAATGCTGTAATTATATGGAATAACAAAAAACAGATGCAAAAAATGGTTGAATGAAGAAAACAAATGATGATATATGCAAGAATTCGTGGATCTCTAGCTCAATAAAAGTAGAGAAACAAGGAAAGGTAGGATGAATGATTTTTTGTTGGTGATTGCGTGTAGAGATGGCCCTCCATTGGTAGTAACGACTGAAATAGTAGGAATATCAGAAACACTAGATGATGATTCTGAGCTGCTTGGGGTCTCATTGGTTGATTGTGATGACTGAAGTTCTCCATCTGACTGTCCACTATCACCACTTTCTTGAGGGGATGCAGCTGAGCTTGTGGTAGACGAAGTTATAGCAGAAGCATTGGTAGCAGTAGCTATGGTATTGAAAGTTTCATCCGATGTACCATTTGAAGTAGCAGTAGTGATTGATTCACTTAAAGTACCATCAACGTTCAGAGTAGTAGAAGAAGCATCGGTAGCTGTCGCTATTGTATTGACGGTTCCATTTGATTTACCATCAACGTTTGAAGTAGCAGCAATGAATGGACTATATGACGTGTATGAGGTAACAGTTCCCGAAACGGTTGTAGTGACAGCTTCCAATTTCCATATAGTACCATCAGATGTAACAGTTTCCTTGTCACTAGTTTCAATCGATCTTCGGGCGCCATCAGTAAGAGCAACCCCGAATGAGGTAGTGGCAGAAGTACTATCGACAATTTCAGTGGCAGAACTAGTATAGCTATTGACAGAAGTTGCTCTCTCAGAACTAGCAGAAAAAGTTGAAGCAGCATTGGTCTCCGATGATTGGGTGGAAGTATCATTGTAAGCAGAGCCAGTTAATGGATCAGCTGTGGTTGTCTTTGAGTCTTTCATTGGAGTTGAGGTTGTATATGTGGTAGTAGTTACTGATGCAGTTTTGGACACCATTGACAATTCCCAAGAAGTGGCGTCAGAGACGGTACTGTCTTTGGTAGAGGAGTTAGCACTCTCTGCACTTGCAGTATCAATTGAGTCAACGCTTGAAAACGAAGTTGACCTTGTTGACGAAACATATGTCGAGTATGAAGTGACCGAGCCGGAAACAGGTTTGGTGACAATCGACCAACTCCAAGTGGTATCATCATGTGATGAGGTTGTAAAAGTAGCAAGCGGTAATGTTTTTCCGGAAACAATGCCAGTATCTGATGGAACATGTCCAGTTTCTTTAGAAGAGGAGGCTGTCAACGTTTCTGTAGGAACAGAAAATATTGAGGATCCTGCTGGGATTTCACTTGATGGTAATGTAACATAAAGAACACTGGTGGAGGTTTCAGTAACAAATAGAGTACTGGTACTAATATGAGTGATTTGAATCTCACTTGTCAAGTATGAAACACCATAAGAGGATAGATAGTTGGAGAAATAGGAAATCGAGGTCACATCACTTGTTTCCAGGCATCGAGTTTGAACAAAAAGAATTTCAGTCTCTGCATTCGACCATCCAGTAATACTGCTCATTTCTCCATAAACCGGGACAGAAGTAACAAGATTTTGGGTCACAGTAACATAATCCGCAACGACACAGATAGAGGATGTAGAAGTGATAGCAGACACAGTAATAGAAGATCTTAGTGCTGAAGAGGTCTTCTCGGGCAATGAGGGAGATCCTGTTACTGAGGTTGCCGCATCAACCTGTGGTATGGCTGTCACAGTGGTACTAACACTGCCAAGTGTAACAGTATAGACATCACTGGATGTGGTGGTTTGTTGAGATGAGTCAAAGAAATCTGAAGTATCAGTTATATCACTAAGACCTTCAACAGATGTAGCAGGGGTAGTTGCACGTTTTTGTGGGGAACTAAAGACATCATTATAGGATGAAATCTGCTGAGAGAAACTTGGCAAAGGAGCAGAAGCAGAAGTAACATGAGCATTCGTGGACAGAGTAACGGAGGTAAAAGCATCAGCAATAGTGGTAGTGTACTCAGCAGATGCAGTTAGTTGATAGGCACTTGATGAAACTTTATCGGTAGTAGAGCCTGACGCAGCATCAGATGAGATCCAAGTCACTGTAGAAGAAACATCACTAACTGTAGTGATAGAAACATCACTGAACGAGCTCTGCTGAACTTGAGCAGATGCCATCGACCCTGAAGCAAAAGAATTGGTAGATTTCCCATTACCATCAGAAGTAGAGAATGATGAACCCTCGTGTGATCTGTCAGAGAGAGAAGAAACAGCACCTGGACTTTCAGCTGATGAAGGAACAAATATCCAAATACTTTCAGAGGATACAGTAGTGAACATAGTAACCGGAGCAGAGAATGTAGATACTGAATAGGATCCATTAGACCATCTAACAGAAGAGGAATCCACTGCTATAGAGGACCAATCACTATGACTACTTCCACTTTCGGCTAAAACGCTGGAGCGTGAACCTCCATACGATGTAGTAGAGACCACAGGTACAACAGAACTCCTGGTATCAGAACTTAAAGATGAAACATCGAAACCAAGAAAACTTGAAGTTGGAGCAGAAGTTGTACCAGAAACAGAAGTGAATAATGAAGGTGAAGATAAACCAATTGATGATGAAGGCCCAACGTGCACAGAAGCTGAAGCAATCGTATCAACAACAGTTCGAGATGGTGCCACACTCCTAGTAGCTGAAGCTGATGACGAATGATCAACGTAGACATAGGCAGAGGCAGAGGAAAAATCATCAGCAATAACAGACGATGGTTCAAAAGCACTAGCACGGACACTGGCAGATAAGGAAGCACCAGAAACTGAGGATATCAAACTTTCATAGGTCTGAGCTGGTGCAACTGTAGTTGTACCTGAGATTGACGAGGAACCATAAGAATCAGCGGATGCTGAACCATGGGCATCAGCAGATGAGGAAGCACCAGAAACTGAGGATGTCAAACTTTCATAGGTCTGAGCTGGTGCAACTGTGGTTGTACCTGAGATTGACGAAGAACCGTAATCATCAACACTTGATGAGGAACCATAAGAATCAGCGGATGATGAACCATGGGCATCAGCAGATGAGGAAGAACCAGAAACTGAGGATGTCAAACTTTCATAGGTCTGAGCTGGTGCAACTGTAGTTGTACCTGAGATTGACGAAGAACCGTAATCATCAACACTTGATGAGGAACCAT